>OW203726.1:23561487-23789992 GCA_934045075.1 Yponomeuta sedellus
TTACAATATCTACCTACTTTGAACGAAACTGGTAGTTAGCAAAAAAATATAGGCGACGAGAGCCTTGGCTTTGCCTACGATTTGTTTTGTAGTATAATGAATGAGATACAGCGGCAGACTATAGCAAGAAAATATTCATAATAAACAATCAAAACCGCTTCAGAACACTAAGGGACTAAAACGCAGAAACAATTTCGACGAATGTGACTTTAAATTTGAAAAACATATACGTAGGTATTAAGTTACTTTAACGTTAAAGTAATTTTACTTAATTCTTTGCCTTAAAATTTGAAGTTCTCAACTTCCGTCTCGGAAAGTTTTCACCAGAGAAGCACGAAATCACCCTAAGAATTCTATATTTTATGAAACATATTATGCATATTCAATAGACCTAATTTGCTGCTGTTCATTAAAGTGTTTTATTATCCATCTCTGAAACTGTTAATCAGATCTTGACTAAATTAAAATGGGACCAATGATATCTATTTGTACAAAAAAATATATTTCTTAAACTGTAACTTTTGTTTCTTTTTCTTCTGGGGTACTACGCTTATTGAGTTTACAGTTTATCCGGTTACAATTGAATAAAAAATAACTGTCCAAGTCGCTTGAGATTTGAATAAGTTAAGCGAGAACATAGACAAAACAGGAATATACGTCGAAATGAGGACCGCCTCTTTTTTTTTTTTTAACCGGTTAAAAAATCTACAAGCATATGTGTTATTCGCTGTAATAGATTTAATTCAATGCAAAGATATTAGAATACCTATAATAATAAGTACAGTTTTTCTATGTATCTTGCAAACGTCTTGTACAACATACGGTTTTAGTCATCCTCTGTGATCGTAAGTGTAAAACGATTTTTAAAGTATAAGTTTATCTTTACGGACTGATCTAATCTGAATAATGAAAATTAGTAGCATCAAAATTATTGTGGGTAGTTAACAAGTGCATTTTTCTCGGTTCTACATTGTCTTGGTGTAATTAGACATTAGACAGTATCAAACGACTGGTCCTTATTTTCCAAGAGATAAAGTTTATTCTATATTTCATATGTTCCCAGTTAATCTATAAAAGCTGACTGACGCAACGCTCGCGTTATACTCAAGGTACTACCAACACCGCCGCCGCCAGTCTGGTTTGAACCTGATCAACGGAACGTACAACCGAGTGTTCAATTTAATTTAAAATGTGTGCCATCGCCGCAGCTATTGTTTTAATATTTACAATAACACTGCTCGTCAGTTTCCATCAGAAAAAGACCAATGATTTTTGCAAATCTAATAAAAAGTTACACGGAAAGACTGCATTAGTGAGCGGCGGTACCTCCGGGATGGGTTTGGAGATAGCCAAAGATTTCGCCAAACGAGGCGCGAGAGTAATCATCGCGTGCCCCTTCGATAAAGAAGGAGAACAAGCAAGGGAAATAATCTTTCAAGAAACCGGGAATGACAAAGTTGTCTTTAAAAATCTAGACCTCGCTTCGTTCAAATCTGTGCGGGCTTTCGCAGCTGACATCTTAAACTCCGAAGATAGGTTGGATATTTTGGTAAACAACGCGGGCGTCGGGGTTGGCCTAGCTGGAGTACAACGCTCGGTCGACGGCCTGGACAGCGTTATGCAAATAAACTACTACGGGCACTTCCTATTGACGGTACTTCTGTTGCCGATTTTGAAGAAATCGCCAAGCAGAATTGTCAACATGTCTTCGATACTGCACAGGGTTGGGAAGATAAGGATAAAGCATATGAACGATTCGAAACACTGGTTCAATTTTCAAATTTACGGGAACAGCAAACTGTGCCTCATTCACTTTGCGCGTGAGTTGACGAGGCGGTTGGAGGGAGCTAAAGTGACAGTGAACTGTGTGGACCCCGGTGCCGTAGGGACGGGTATATGGGGCACCGTCGCCGGCCCGACCGTCGGTTACATAGTAAGTTTCTTCTTCAGCTCTGTTTTTAAGACCTCCCTCGAAGGAGCTCAAACGGCAATACATGTGGCGCTGGATGACAGCCTGGATGACGTCAGTGGAGGGCTGTTTAAGAACTGTAGGCAGATCACAGCTGCCTCATGGGCATACAATGAAAAGAACGCCAAGTTACTTTGGGACAACTCTGTAAGTGTTTGCAAGTTAACTGACGAAGAACTGGAGCGGTGTCTAAAGTAGTTTCGTATTTAACATACCGGGTGATAGGTTATCATTATTTTGTATATTCCACTGTATTATGTAAAGGTGTAACTTATTTACAGTCTATTTATTCTTACTTGTCTAATTTAGTAAACAAGATTCTAACCTTAAAATTGAGATACGATGCCTGAACTAGACATTTTCTCGCAAATTCATTAACTATCATGAACTATGTTTATAAAATTGGCAGCGTGTTATCTAAAAGAGTGTTCCAGGTTACTTCATTTATGGAAATATGGCAGTTTTGGACTTAAAAGTCACAGTTTCCGGGTAGAATCTTGTTTACTAAATTGGTCAAGTAGGAATAAATAGACTGTAGATAGCGTGGAAATTAATTTAAATTCTGCTTTCGTGTATCCAATGTAGAAAGAATACCAAAGGAACTAAATATAGATAGAGAGAAAGTTAGAGTAATATTTATTGTAAGCCAGGAAAAAAAAAATATCAATAATAAATTATATTCTTTAACTACGTCATGTAGGTAGTTATTAATATGTAATGTGACAACTTGCTTACATGAAATTTTTGTTCTTATTTAAAACATGCCGCATGAGTTATGTATTTGTATTCATCACCATCAGCCTACCTCTTCCCACTGCTGGGCATATGTCTTTTCCCCATCACACCATCTTTCGCAGTCACTCGCCATTCGCATCCAAGGGCTGGGGACCTGACCGCATAGTCCGACCATCGGGCAGTTGGTCTACCCTCTGACCCCCACCTAATAATAATATTGGCCTTTTTGCATCTACTTAATGAGATGATTTATACTGCGTCCAGTGGTATCTTCACTCACACTAGATGGGTAAAGGGACCACTCCAACGCTGTAGTGCCTGGGACATGGTTTTATAGATGGTGTAGGCTTGCCCAGCACCTATACCATCCTGACAGCTTAGTCGGCCTAGCCCACAGGAAAGACTAGTCAATACGTGCGGAGCCAACCAAGCCGCGGGTTTCCTCACGATGTTTTCCTTCACAGTTAGCGTGTGGTATTGCGACTACAAATTCGGCAATGTACGTAACTTTGAAATTAAACAAAGTCATTGGTACATGCCCGCACTGGGGATCGAACCTGGGGCACTCGCTGCCAGTTCATGGTTCTACCCACTGAGCTACCACCGGTTACAGACCGCCACCTAGTTCTATTTATATATGTGTTAATATAATTGAATTAATTTACAAAGCTATATAGGTATTCGCGCCTTTATGTCGAGTCTCCCGGCCTGGAAGCGCGGCGATTGTCTAACTTCATTAGTTCTGCCCTTGAAAATAACAATATAAATTCATTGTTAATTTGTACAGCAGGTTTAAGGCGCTTAGTGCCGCTAATTAGCGCCACATTTTATGATGTTTAATAAATAATAAATATTCATGGACATATAACACAGATCTCGTTAGCCCTATACTAAGTACAACTAAATGACTTGTACAGGTGCTAACTCGACGGTAGATTTAATACAATGTTTACTCCATTGTAGCCGCTAGTTGAAGACAGTAAGACCAGCCACTAGTCTTGCAAGCTTCCACCAATCCGGACTGGGCTCCCGTGGTGGAGTATGGCCTACACCTTCCTTAGGTAAGAGACCATTCCCCTTCGGCGGGGAAATTATGGGTTGACGATGAGGCGCTATTTAGCGATTAAAGATGTCTTGTTAAGTGGCCTCAGTCTGTGTGTATTTTCATGTTTGAGTGGTCTTTGCCTGAATACATAGTTATAATAATATATTAAACGGGTCAAATCGCGATTATTTATTAGGGAAAACGTAATTACCTTATTTACCACGTTTCGGCAGCGTTACAGTTGCCGGGTAGACTGAAGTGGCAAGTACAGTCATTTATTGTGGGTAGTCGCTATTAATTTACTTGCCTGATTACTGTGGTATAGGGTAATCTAGTTTGGGATCTGGGGCATTGTTACGCAAGTATCCACTGAGTTGAGTGACGTTGATTTTTACTTTTTTTGAGCTGTTCCGGTTGTCAAATGCATACATTTTTTACACTTACTAGTCGTCTTAATGCTTCACTCGATAGAGTGAAGTGCTAAGTAATAGGAGGGCAGGTCCTAGAGTCTTATACATACATTGTTTTTCAATACAATGATTCAGCACGACAATGGTTGTTATTTTCCTCTATTTGGTAGTCTAATAAGCAATAGCATTACAATGTTTTCCGAGCGGTATAACTCGCGTAAATTAAATAGGCATCTCTCGCAAAGAAGATCAAATTACTCGAAGCACCGGGTTTAGTAGGACGGGTTATACCATTGCAACGCGATTGATTACTAGACTACCAATAGTGTGAATGAAACCAAAATTTACCACAGAGACTCGCTCCCCTGGTCAACCGATTGTGTTGATTGATTTAAAGTTATTATTATTATTATTTAAATGTCTGCGTAATAGTAGTGTGAGGGAACAAATTTATGATAACGTAATTTTTTCCACGGTCGGTGGTTGTAACAGCATTTTAGCGCTTCCAAATTCCGAAGAAGCTAAAATGCTGTATAAGTTAGTAAGGTTTGGTTTAAAGGCAAGGATGGAATAAATTTAGTTTGTAGTCCTAGATATTGTACATAACTTCATAGCATAGAATTTACGAGGGTGACATGGTCACTTGTGTACCAAACCCTTTTAAACTAATAAAGATTAAAAAAAAAAATTTAAATAATCTGTAATGTTACAGTAGCCTATCGGAATAAAGTGTACTTAACACAGACTTTCCTCCCTAAAGTTATGAAATTATAATAGAACTGTTCTGTTTCTGTTCTGTTTTGCTTGGCAAGAAACGCAGAACAATATGCGAAGCAGACGACCAACCACCAGTAGTGGAGAGGCACAGGAAGACGAAGATGATGATTGCACCATTTTATTAATTATAAAAAGCTCTTCTTGTTCAGGCTATATTAGTCCACTGCTGGACATAGCCCTCCCCTCATGAGCGCCATAGCGCAAAGTTGCGCCATCATTGGGGGGGTAATGCCCATAATCCCCACGCTGGGCATGCGGGTTGGGATCGCAGTTTGTTGGAATTGTACTGCAGGGGGCGCTGTTGCCTACCCCCTGGTTTGTGTCCCTTAGTCGCCTTTTACGACATCCGCGGGAAGAATTTGGGTTGGTGTTGTGTGATGTCGGCCTAAAAAGCTTGCTAAAAATCAATACAATACAGAGCGTTTTACTTAAAGAATTTCTGAAACAAGTTTTTTTTTTTTACAAATATAACCAAGTATCTACCTTCTGTGACAGTATTAATCTAGGCACTACTTCATCTAATCGTCATTGATTGACTCTTTGCTGTGACAATGACCTGTTTTATAATTAATAATTAAATTTATAAATTCATTATTAAATAAATTCATCTTGAAGTAGGTACTTAGGGCCTCTTATTATCTTTTTATGGATGACATCGCCATCTTCAGTGATTAGGTATTGGTATTATTTAAGAAGGCGCAAATCAACCATTTTTTTTCATATAGCCTATTACGACAGGCTTTCTCTCTGTAATAGAAAGTACTAGCTTCATTACCACGCGTGCCCACAGCGGATTGGCAATTTTAATTCGCTAAGAATTAAATCAGTTTAATATTGGATATTTAATTACACTCCCTTCTTACCCACTGCCCACCAACTGAGACCTGGGTGGCCTGCGGGTTTTTTTACAACGGTTCACCACTCTATTAAAACATCTAAAGTTTATATTTTGCTTCGTTTGTTTTGGTGACCGTTCACCCCAGAAGTTGACTTGACTTTGAAGAGTTTCTATTGCGAGGTGTACGGTGGAGAAAAAATGGAGACGAAGATGTCTGGAATTGGAATCGAGTGATTGGAATCAATCACTAGAGTTAAGTAACAACAGGCGCGGTCAGGTGCAGGATGGGTGACCGTCCCGTGACTACCGCTAGTGGCATTTTTCCGAGCGCTTCCGTGCTACGCCAGGCACGTTAAGCCGTTGGTGCCGGCTGTCATGCAATGGCAGTCGTTAAGCCATGTCAGAGGCCTTATGGGCGACTTGATAACCTCTGACAGTAAGGCCCGCCACTGTCTTACAATCCTCCACCAACCCGGACTTGGTCCCCGTGGTGGAGTATGGCTTAACCTTCCTGCGATGCAGGAAGAGACCCATGCCCCAGCAGTGGGGACATGCAAGGGTTGATATCAAGGCATTGGTATTGGCCTCTACATCGACGTAATGAGATGATATAACGAAACAAAAAAAACTTAAAACGGCTGTCGCTGGATCTAAAGCTAGATTTTGGTTTCCATTATAGCTATGGGTGCGGAGTTTTAAAAATATGAAGGAATCAAATGGGCAGTAATTGCTGTCCTATGAGTTATTCAGTGATTCCACGAAAGTTTGGTGATATGCATAAGTGACCGGTCAACCTGACGTCAGGATGTACGGTCACCCTTAAATGTTGTTTCTCTTCTAAAATATGATGGACGAAATTCTCTAATTAGAGGAAGCAAATAGAAGCAATAGCGCACTATATATTCGTTACAACTTCCGACGATATTACGAGTAGTGCCGGGTCATTCTGACGCTGACTGTCGACTGTACCTCATTGTTGCATTGAAATGAAGTTATCATTCAGAATCTGTAATTTTCAGGGCACACGATGTACGTAATATGCTATTATGCAATCATGTAATAAAATACTAGTTATTGCATAGATAAGCATAGATAAGCGGTCGTTTCCCGGATTCAATCAAGGATGTTGCTGTTGACTTAGGTACTTGAAAGTTACGTTCATTGTCAATGTCGTGGAATTCAATCCACATCACATTGCAGCCACATTACAGTACAGCGTGATTTTGAAATCGTCAGCAATTCGAAGGAACTTTATTTAAGCGGAATGTGTTAAAACAGACGAACAGTTAAATACACAGTATTATTAATGATTTAACAGTAGGTAATGGTAAAACGTTACTTATGTTTGGAATTATTCGTGATTTTCGGTCTTTGACTCGAAACTGTAAATCAAAATTCAAAGTTGGTAACGGCAGTTTTGTAACGTCAGCCATGCGTATACAATTAGTAATATTCGTGTCGAATTGATAACCTCCTTTTTTGAAGTTGGTAAAAAAAACCGCAGGTTATTTTTAGATTTTTTTTACTTTTCGTCCTGATATTGTTGTAAACAACTTGTTTCACTGTTTCATTAAAGTTATTTCGGGTAGCAAACAAATTTTATCAAAACTCGTACAAAAAAAACTAAAGAATCGGTTAGAATATCCCCTTAAAAAACGTCAAATGAATTCAAAGTTATCCCGAAGTGGTAGCTGAGCCTTAAAAAAAGTCAAACGAATTCAAAGTCATCCTGAAGTGGTAGCTGAGCCTTAAAAAAGGTCAAACGAATTCAAAGTCATCCTGAAGTGGTAGCTAAGCCTTAAAAAACGTCAAACGAATTCAAAGTATCCCTAAACTGCTATCCAAGGTACTATTATAGTAAGTAGTTGTGTACTATTGAAGAGTCGTGAAATTAAGATTTTTTTGTAAGAATCTAAGATAATTTTCGAAAAGGTAAACACGAAACCTGTAAAGATTAAAACCAACAGTGCTGATGATATTGATGAAAATCGAAATTATACAATTTCACGCTTGGTAGTATCCACAGAATGCTGTTGCACACACGCAGCCTAATTTCTCACCTACTAGTGTTGCAACCATGGAAACAGAATCGTTTTTGCAGAATAGGATTATCAATTACCAATGAAATAATAAAAACCTTAGGCCCTTTGATTTGCTCCAAAATCTTGCACATCTCCCCTAAAAAATGGCTCATGCAGGTTGTTGAGTCTGTCAGTCTGTCAGTCTGTCAGTCTGTCAGTCTGTCAGTCTGTCAGTCTGCCAGTCTGCCAGTCTGCCAGTCTGTCAGTCTGTCAGTCTGTCAGTCTGTCAGTCTGTCAGTCTGTCAGTCTGTCAGTCTGTCAGTCTGTCAGTCTGTCATGCTGTCAGTCTGTCAGTCTGTCAGTCTGTCAGTCTGTCAGTCTGTCAGTCTGTCAGTCTGTCAGTCTGTCAGTCTGTCAGTCTGTCAGTCTGTCAGTCTGTCAGTCTGTCAGTCTGTCAGTCTGTCAGTCTGTCAGTCTGTCAGTCTGTCAGTCTGTCAGTCTGTCAGTCTGTCAGTCTGTCAGTCTGTCAGTCTGTCAGTCTGTCAGTCTGTCAGTCTGTCAGTCTGTCAGTCTGTCAGTCTGTCAGTCTGTCAGTCTGTCAGTCTGTCAGTCTGTCAGTCTGTCAGTCTGTCAGTCTGTCAGTCTGTCAGTCTGTCAGTCTGTCAGTCTGTCAGTCTGTCAGTCTGTCAGTCTGTCAGTCTGTCAGTCTGTCAGTCTGTCAGTCTGTCAGTCTGTCAGTCTGTCAGTCTGTCAGTCTGTCAGTCTGTCAGTCTGTCAGTCTGTCAGTCTGTCAGTCTGTCAGTCTGTCAGTCTGTCAGTCTGTCAGTCTGTCAGTCTGTCAGTCTGTCAGTCTGTCAGTCTGTCAGTCTGTCAGTCTGTCAGTCTGTCAGTCTGTCAGTCTGTCAGTCTGTCAGTCTGTCAGTCTGTCAGTCTGTCAGTCTGTCAGTCTGTCAGTCTGTCAGTCTGTCAGTCTGTCAGTCTGTCAGTCTGTCAGTCTGTCAGTCTGTCAGTCTGTCAGTCTGTCAGTCTGTCAGTCTGTCAGTCTGTCAGTCTGTCAGTCTGTCAGTCTGTCAGTCTGTCAGTCTGTCAGTCTGTCAGTCTGTCAGTCTGTCAGTCTGTCAGTCTGTCAGTCTGTCAGTCTGTCAGTCTGTCAGTCTGTCAGTCTGTCAGTCTGTCAGTCTGTCAGTCTGTCAGTCTGTCAGTCTGTCAGTCTGTCAGTCTGTCAGTCTGTCAGTCTGTCAGTCTGTCAGTCTGTCAGTCTGTCAGTCTGTCAGTCTGTCAGTCTGTCAGTCTGTCAGTCTGTCAGTCTGTCAGTCTGTCAGTCTGTCAGTCTGTCAGTCTGTCAGTCTGTCAGTCTGTCAGTCTGTCAGTCTGTCAGTCTGTCAGTCTGTCAGTCTGTCAGTCTGTCAGTCTGACAGTCTGACAGTCTGACAGTCTGACAGTCTGTCAGTCTGTCAGTCTGTCAGTCTGTCAGTCCGTCAGTCCGTCAGTCCGTCAGTCCGTCAGTCTGTCAGTCTGTCAGTCTGTCAGTCTGTCAGTCTGTCAGTCTGCCAGTCTGTCAGTCTGCCAGTCTGTCAGTCTGTCAATCTGTCAGTCTGTCAATTTGTCAGTCTGTCAATCTGTCAGTCTGTCAGTCTGTCAATTTGTCAGTATGTCAGTCTAGTCTAGTCAGGCAATCAGTTAATCGGTGCTACTCACCGCTTCAGCCAGCACGTCTCCAGCGCGTTCCACCTTCAGTATGGTGACCTTCTCTTTCTCCATGTCCTTGTACATCCTCTCCACGATGGAGATGTAGGGGCTCAGCGTGCCCGTGATCAGGAGGATGTCCGGCTGGCAACCGCGGAACAGCAGGTCCTTGCGACTGTGCAGATAGGAGAATATTGGTTACTAGCTGTGCCCCGCGGTGTTGCCCGCGGTTTATCGATTTTCCCATGGGAATAAGATATTTTCCCGCAGTAAAACGTAGCCTATGTGTTAATCTAGGGTGTCAGCTAACTCCATACCAAATTTGAATAAAATCGCTCCAGCGGTTTAGACGTGAAGAAGTAACAAACATACACACTCACGAACTTTCGCCTTTATAATATTAGTGTGAACTGTGATGTATAATACCAGAGCGGTAGGTTGTTATATACAAAGAGAGACGACTATGTAAGCCTGAGCAGAAGTCGAGGCTTTAACATAGCGTTGAAGCGCTATTGATCGGATTGGACCTACTTGATGAAAGCCTTGAAGTAAAGCTTGATGTTGTGCGTGTTAAGGTTGACAAACAAAACCAAACTACGTCTGTATGGGAATCGCTCCTTGATGAGGCGCCTCAAACGTAAAGGTTGAAGCGCTGTCGATCGGACAGCGCTTCAACCTTTACGTAAAGCTTGCACGTACAACGTCAAGCTTTACTTGACGTAAAGCTTGACGTTGTACGTGTTGAGATTAAAAAACGAAACAAGCCTACGTTTGCGAATTGCAACTTGAGGAACCGCTATAAATTTAAAGATTGAAGCCCTGTCGATAGGATTAGACTTACTTAATGAAAGCCTTGACGTACAGCATGACGTTGTGCGTGTTGAGATTGAAAAACAAAACAAAACTACGTTTGCGAATTGCGTTTTGAGGAGCCGCTATAAATGTAAAGGTTGAAGCGCTGTCGATCGTATTGGACTTACTTGATGAAAGCCTTGACGTAGAGCTTGATGTTGTGCGTGTTAAGGTTGCCGCGCAGCCGCGAGCGGTACTCGCTGAGCATGCGCTCCCGGTCTATTGCCTCGCAGCTCTCGCTCGAGATTTGCTGAAACACACAGGGCAGATGCAGACACCTATAATAGAGGACACTTTATTGCACAACATTGGCCTATATGAGCAGTATGTCTAATGAAGATTCAAGTTGGTCAAATAGTTGGGTTGATATCTTCTTCTTTAGGCTATATTATGTAGTCCACTGCTGGACATAGCCCTCCCCTAATGAGCGCCATAGCGCCCTATCTTCAGCTTGCCGCATCCAGCATCTGCCGGCAGTTTTTCGCAGATCGTCATCCCACCTGGTCGGAGTGCGCCCTATACTACGTTTGCCGAGTCGCAGTCTCCACTGAAGAACACGTTGGGTTGATATAATAATGAATAAATTTCATGGACATATTACACAGATCTCGTTAGCCCTATAGATCTCGTGCTAACTCGACGAAAGATTTGATAAAATAAATACATAGATAACATCCAAGACCCGAGACGAACTAGAAAAGTTCGTTTCCTAGTTTCACCCGACCGGGGATCGAACCCGAGACTTTTGGTTTTATAGTCAGCGTGCCAAACCACTACGCCACCGAGGCCGTCTAACTCACTTTATGTTAAGTTATTTATGTTGACTTTATGTTAGCCAGTGTTATTTATAAAACCGGATTCCTTAAGACCGTATTTTCTTCTGCGCAAGACTATCTAAAATAAATTAGAGGAGTGTCGTAGAGGGATGGTGTCTTTATAAAAAACACTGTGTGACTATGATCTGCTTGAATCCAAAACCATTCTATGCATATTTAGTCCCTGAGATAGCATAGTATCCGCAAAGTTTTTTACAACAATATGAGGTCTATGTCTTTATGAGAAACAGGTGCTTGATTAATTGAGCCTTATACTACAGATGACTGTCCTAACAGGCGTCTGTGTAAAATCACTATGGAAACAATGAATATTTTATGATCCCTTGAAATCACCTAATTCTTTTTTTCAGCCTCTATATTGAGCACACGAAATCCTAGGCGAGGCGCTCGGAAAAAATGCCACTAGCGGTAGTCACGGGACGGTCATCCATCCTGCACCTGACTGCCCCTGTTGCTTAACTCAAGTGATTGATTCCAATCACTCGGTTCGACTAGGCCACGGGCGCTTCTCAAATAGTATTGCTGAGAGGCAAATACACATTTAAAGTGCATTTAGAGGGGTATTATGGAATCCAGTTTTTTAAAAACACTGCCTAACTTTACTTGATTTTGTACGGAACACCGTTAGAACAAGTCGAGACTAATTGACCAACGTGAATCCTCGTTAGACACAATTGCTTAGAATGAGCGATTCACGATATTCGCGATTTAACATTTGTTTTTTCAATCTTTCTTCCTTTGTCCTCTCCATATGTCCAAACCAACGCAACTTTTCTTTTTCAATTCTAGTCTCTTTTGGTCCAAATCAAATATTTTCATTATAAAAACAAAATGTTTGCTTAATGAACGTCAAAGTGATATGTTTTGCAGTTAATAGATTATATGAAGAAGAAGCTAATGTAGAAACTCCGAAACTACAAAGCGTTGCAGACAGGTACAGACAGTAATAGCGGCAGATTAGATAGATAATTTATTTTTGCTTAGAGACACGCACACATAAAGCATCACATAAAAAAGTTGAATGCATCAAACAGTTTAGGTACAAGAAAAGCTTTGTCTTACAAACTAACCCACATACTCGTACATAATGTTCTATAGCCTTTTAGGCCATATGTGGGTTTGCCACATAAGCTCAAAAAGGCCGTATCTCAGTATTGATGGTATCTACTTTCTTCTTCAGGCAATATTATGTAGTCCACTGCTGGACATAGCCCTCCCGTAATGAGCGCCATAGCGCCCTATCTTCAGCTTGCCGCTTCCAGCATCTGCTTGCAGTTTTTCGCCCACTGCCACTTCAGCTCGCTAATTCTCTGAGCTATGTCGATAACTTTGGTTCTCTGTCGCATGCATTCGTTACGAATCCTATCCTTCAGAGAAACTCCGAGCATAGCTCTCTCCATAGCTCGCTGAGCGACTTTGAACTGTTGGACCAGCCCTATCGTGCGTGTACATGTCTCTAGGTCATCACAGATATCTACTTTAAACAGGTAGATATTTTACTGAGTTTCAGCTACAGCCAAAGTGTGAGATACTCCTTTTGGCTCTTATAGCCACAAGAGGAATCCTCGCTTGTGACTGCCGCTGATTGTACGGCGATTCTTAATTTATATTCGCACAATTAATAAGTATGGGTGAGTAGGTTAATAAGAATAAATTACACTGTATGCGCTGTTTAAGGCATGCAAAAGATGAAGAAAAGACGGACTCGTAAATCGAGGGTTCCTTACTCGACCGCACAGAAACCTTTGTAGTCAAAAGAAGCGATTTATATAGCAAAAATTGCACCTTCATTCACTCTAGACTGGTGAAGGGACCACTCAGACGCTGCAGTGCCTGGGACATATTTTGTGAAATGCTTGCCTGAAAGGCTTGCTAAGCAATTAACATAACATACTGTGCCCGAATATGTTATATTATATATTTTTTACTATTTTTATTTTTAATGCACTAACCCTTGCTAAGTAATGCAATTTACTTCAGCCAGATGTCGCTGCCTGTACGTAATACAGAGAATAGTGTAAGGAGGTTTGAAATTTCACTGATGGCCGGTCAGTCGCCCATTGGCTCGGTTCGAGTCCCGGTATGGGTGGAAATTTTAGCCTCTAAATAGGTTTTTATAATATTTTAACGACAAATTTCCGGTTTTCGGAGATTTTCCTCTGTTTCTGTTGTATAGTTGACGTACGTCAGAATAGGACGTCCTTTACCGGCCCTTCCATCCACATTCGTTCGGTATAGATAGGACAGAGAACACTTAATTGTACATAAAAATGGAAATTACGCAGATATTTCTTAACCTAAAGTACTGACGGCAGCCTCATCACTAAACGTGATCTCTTCCAGACAACCTTTGGGTGGACTTGGAATACAAAGGAGGAGGAAGTACATGCACGAACACGCAAAATGATAAATTCAGAGGTATATGAATACATGGCTAATAAATATAATTTACTTTAAAAAAAATCAAATTTTAACTGTTTATTTCATAGTAAAAAAGTACACAAAAGTTTTCTTACACTATTTTTATTTTTAATGCACTAACCCGTGCTAAGGAACAAATTTAAAAACCTATTCAGAGGCTAAAAATTTCACCCATGCCGGGATTCGAACCCGCAACCTCTGGCTATCCGTACCAGCGCTCTACCAATTGAGCCAATGGGCGACTCACGGCATCAGTGAAATTTCGAACCTCTTTACACTATTCTCTGTATTACGTACAGGCAGCGACACCTGGCTGAAGCAGATTGCATCACTTACAGCCCCGACCACCCACTTTGCAGTTAGGTTTAACATCGGAACGATATCACTGTACCCACATGATTACACTATTTTTATTTTTAATGCACTAACCCGTGCTAAGGAACAAATTTAAAAACCTATTCAGAGGCTAAAATCCCGAAATAAATAAATAGAATCCCGGCATGGGTGAAATTTTTAGCCTCTGAATAGGTTTTTAAAAAAGTTTTCTTGTTCTGGAGGATTTCATACACCTATTTCAATAGGTACATCTTTCTCGCTCCACCACTCTATATTCAAAATAATGCAATGTCTCTTTCTTAATCGTATTAATATACACCCAATGATAAATAAATGTTTATGTATGTTGTGCCATTGAGACATTTCCAACTTCTTATGATTCTAGGTCGACGGAAATTAATTTATACTCGTAGATTTTGATTGCCTAGCCAGTGTCAATACACTCGTACGCGGCATAATCTGCTTTTTGTCTGCCTTGACTTAGACTTAGTTCCTTTCTAAATTGTAGTCACTAAATCCAACGATTAACGAATTTTTTGGTGTGTTAGTAAAACATAGTTTTTGGAAAATTTTGCAGATTTTTCGAAAATTAAATCATAGGTGCTAGAGTCACAATATTTTCAACCTGAATATTTCATACTAATTTAAACTCAATAGTTCTACAAAGGGTCTTGACGGACGGATAACGAACGAATCAAATCCTGAGCGATTTCAATTATTATCTAAGAAGTCTTGTTCTTTTCTTGTTCTCTTGTACATTTGACTTGTTCAACATTTTTGGTACGTGTAATATACTCGTAGCTTCTTAAAAGGGTTTCGCTTTTTTCGGAAAAAAAGCGGAACCCAGGGTTCATGAAATTTTCATTTTGAGGAGGAGAAGTTTTCATGAAATGTTTTCAAGCTTACTATTCATGAAAATTTGACAATAATAGGCGTTACAACAGCATCAGATAATCAAAGATTTAACGATAGTAGGAAAGTACATATTAAAAGGATTTAAAACACTGATTTAGTTTTATAAAAAAAGAGATCACAAATATTTTCAAAAAAATCAAAATTATCATTTTGACTGGAACAGCATTCACACCACGTGACGTCACGCTTGGGTAACATTGGTGAACTTCATCCGTGGCGTTTGACGTTTAATGCCGAGACGTCAGATTTGACGCCACGACACTGAGAGCTGTTTTCCAACAGATTTAAAATAATTTTAGAAAAATGGCTTTTTCCTTCGTCAAGCCTTTTATAGTTGAAAACAACTTTGTGGTCTTACCGGCCGTCGACGGTAGAGTGATGAACGCTTCTTAAAATAAAAAATACCATTGATAAAACATGCTACAGTAATTCACACCTTAAAATAACCTGAATAACAAGTGGCTAACGCACGTAAATAGTAACTGATATCTTTTTTACAATATACGATATAGAAGTTATTGATTTGGAATCCCAAAATTAAGTATCTAATGAGAAATTACTTCAGAAAATATCCTCCTAGCTATAAGGTAATTTTGCAGTGCCATTTACAGGTCATACTACAGACAGGGGTATCTTTCCTAAAACTACAATTCATGGTTTACTATGACAGCCCCCGGAGAAGTCAACTACACATAAAGTTTTTCAATAATATATTTTTTTTCAAGTAGCCTATATACGTTCCACTGCAGGAGAGAGACTCTCTCTCTCTCTCTGAGAGAATGACATAAGCACAACCATAATTGTTATGTGTATCTATGGTATATATCATGGTATGACATTCCAATGGTATAAATTAACTTTGCTAATAAAATACGCATCTCTTGCAAAGAACAACGATCATCTCAAGAAGCGCCAAGTTAAGTTGTACGTGTTGTAGAAATGCGATTGGGAAAGTGTCAATAACACAATAGTTACCGTTCCAACGTGACTCTATGGGAGAACTTTTTGAATGATTAAAGTTATTAATGGAATCTTATACGTATAGGTAGTATCTAATGTATTAGATTTAATAGGACTTGAGAAAAGATGGTCAGAGTGGAGTTTTTTTTCCCGCTGCCTTTTTCTCCACTACACTACGGCCCGAAGGCAGCGGCTTTTACTTTCATGTTACATTTTACTTTGACATTCAGCAAACAGAATGTAAATTCTTTGCGTTGAAATAAATTGAATTTAATATACTCGCCCCCCCATCCCTCGATCCACCACCCTGTTAGTAAACGTTAGTAACAAAAGCAGCGAAGTACAATACCTGATAGTAGAACAAGTCGGGGTCCACAACAAAACTCACGTGGCCGAACTTATGGTAGATGAGGAAATCTTCCTCCGACTGCGAGATGTCTGCGCCGCGCCAACGCGAGAAGCGAGTGCGGAAGGCATCAGCTACCGATGAGGTGGAGGCCGTACAGTTAACGAGGATCAGGCCGAGGAGACGGCGAGGGTGGGCGATGCCACAGCGGGCCAACACGTTGGCCCCGGCCCCCTCGCCGAGGCCAACAGCATAGCGGATGTGCAGGAAGTCTAGCACCGTGATCAGGTCCTCGCCCAGAGTTTGCAGTGAGGGGAACTGGTAGCTGTGGACCGAGAAAAGTATTTATCAGGTGGTTGTTCTTGATAGACGAACAGATAGACGACATTGTGAACATAACAAATTGGTGGGAGTATCTGTTAATTATTAAAAAGTGTATAAATATTGAATTCTAATACGAATATTCCTCTTCGGTACACACTGCAAGAAGTTTTCTATAAGTGCTAGTGAAGATTCCATTGCATATGAAGACAATCGTGAGTAAAAAGCTCTCAAATAAATTGTTTGCTCAACGAGTCTAAAAATAACCGCCATTGTAAGAAAGAGATCGAACTAGCGTTACGTCAAGTACACTGACATTTATAATCATTTGACAATCAGTCAACCAATAACAAAGCTGCACTGACTCACAGTGAGCTGTCAGTGTCAGAGACGTTCCTATTCACGGAAAGCGTTCGAGTCACCAAATATAATACAATGAATTGTCAAGTTTGCCGCAAACAAGTAACTCTTAGTGATCTACTAAAGTGCATGAAATGCAAAAAACACTACCATTACCAGTGTTTAAATATAACTTCAGCCAAATATTCTGCCCTGTATCCTACAAAAAAGCAATGGAACTGTGATAATTGCACAAATGTAACAGTGAGCCGTGGAAAGAGTTTGAAAAATCGTACTCATACGTTGAGCTCGTCGCGCAGTATAGAAACAGTGAGATATAGCGACATAAACCAAATACCTAAACCGTCGACTTCTACTGAAATTGAGTCACTTCTTCGAACTGAATCACAGAGTAAAATTGACGTTTCTGACGGAGCATCAACATGTAACTTGGACACAAGTTCAAGTTTTCTCGACACAACAGCTCGAAGTCTGCCAAACGCACCGTCAAATAACGATTCATTGGTGCAAACCCTTCAAGAGCAATTATCGACCCTTAACGTCGAATTGAATAGCGCTCATGAGGAGATTATCTCTCTTAATGAGGAAAATACCAAACTTAAACAGGAAATACATGACTTAAATAAGAAACTGTCTCTATTAATAAAAATAAGTACAAGCATAACGACTTCAACCCCAAAACAAAGTAAAAAAAAGGAGGTTGAAAGCTCAAATTCAGAAAAACGGATAAGCTCTGTTGCTACAGAAACTTCTATAAAAACTGCGAAAAAGACGTTACCCGATCAGTGTTCTAGTAACAATCAAGCCGGGCTGAGTGAGCCGAAGAAAAGTCAGTTCTGCCCTCGAGAAGACACATCAGGTATACTTCCGAAAAATCGAGATCTTCAGAACAATAACATGCCGCCGAAGACATTAGCGAACAATACAAAAAGGTCTACTAAGAACAAACCATTAATATATATTCTGGGGGACCAGGGTGCTCGTGGAATAGCTGAAAAAATGTGGCAATTACGACAAAAAAGCAACAAACCGAACAACAACTATGATGTTACTGCTGTCGTGAAACCTCAAGTTTCAAGCAGTGAAATGCTGAATGACTTACAGAAACTCATCTCCAGGGTCGCTGCTGACGACGTGATAATCCTTATAGTGGACGCAAATGAGAAAAAGTCATCACTTTCCAGATCTGATGCAGAGAACATTATACGGAAAAGTGGCATCCAAAATGTCGTATTTTTTTGTGAAAATAAACGTCATCTAAAGGTAGTTTCCATGCTTCAAAACTTTGTCTTTGTTAACCTGCGAAACGTAGTAGATTTGGCAACAAAACTAAACATAGAAATAGACTACCTACACTATAAGGAAAAATTTCTGTCAAAATTCGGAAAGATTATAGGACACAAAACGACCCAACAGACTCGAAATACTCAAAAAGTAGGAACTATACCGTACTTTTTCTATAGGCAGGAAATATTAAATAATATCAAAATACGAGAGAAGATTTCCAAGGCACCAAAAAAAGGAACGATACCGTACTATTTCATGAATGCATCAAAGAAGGTAAGTCAGTTACCCAAAAATAATGCTACATCTGGGACCCCAAATGTCAAATCTGAAAAAGAAATTTTTTTTCGTACATAAATTCGAAAAAGATACGATGCATAAGATACACACCATAAAGATAGCTCACATTAATATTCAAAGCCTCAATGAAGGGAAGCAATCCTTACTTGAAATGTGGCTTCATTCTAAGGCTGGACTTGATGTAAAAATATTATGCATTAGTGAACATCACAGAGTAAAAGAGGATCTAGATAGAATTTCCATAAAAAATTTTAACCTAGCTACATGCTTTTGCCGCTTGACACGTAAGAGCAGAGGAGGCGTCTGTATTTTTGTTCACAAAGATTTGCAGTTTAATGAAATGAAAACAGTAAAAAAGTTATCCATCTCCAACTTCTTAGAAGTATGTGGAATTATATGTAATGATATTTATGTTGTATGTGCTTATAGGCCAAAAACTATCAAACATGACAATTTTCCGGAGAACTTAGAAAATGTCTTAAACAATACATTAGGTAAAAAGCTTGACAAAAATATCATCCTATGTGGTGATTTTAACACAAATCTATTAGTGAAGAGCACAGAAACTAGGGAATTTTTGTGTCTTCTTAAATCTTTCAATATCAAACCATTCATTCATGAGCCCACACGTATTAGTAGCCATAGCAGCACTTGTATTGATAATATTATATCAAACATTAACTTGCAGGATGTCGAAGTGATAGAGCTAGGATTATCTGATCACTGCTTACAATACGCTACCCTAGACTTTAATATGAAAGTAAGCTCTGGCAGATGTTATAAGTATGTACGTGATCTCAAACCATCTAAAATTGATGAACTGAATAGATTTTTAGGCGAATTAAATTGGGATCCAGTGTATGAAAGCCTCGATACAAATCATGCATTCAATACATTTCATGATATTTTGCTGAGCGCTGTCGATAGGTTTTGTCCTCTGATCAGAGTGAGAACTGATGAAAACAACACAAAACCAACCTGGATCACGCCAGGTATAAAAAAATCGTGTGAAACAAAGAGAGAACTTTTTATTCAGTTGAAAAATGTTGCTAATAAAACCATAGATGTGAAACACTATAAGAAATACTGCTCTATTTTACACAAAGTTATTTCAGAGGCAAAAAAGAAAAAGAACGAAGCACTTATAGTATCTTCTAACAACAAAATAAAAACCAGTTGGAACATAGTAAATAAAACTATTAAAGGGAATAAAAATAGGAATTCTCTAAGTCTAGTAGGCCTAACTGATGGTACAAAATCAGTAAAAGATGATTTAGAAGCACCCGATTTTTTTAATGATTTCTTTACAAATATATCCCACTTGAAAAATAATAATGTACAGTTAGGAGGGTTAAAACTGCCGGCGCGCAATATCAATTCATTGTTTGTAAACCCTATAACTAAACCAATACTTTTCACGATAGTATGTGGGCTGAACAATAAAAAATCGTATGGATATGATGGCCTCCCAATTTTTATCATCAAACAAGTAATTGAGAACATTGCTGATGTTATGGTTCATTTAATAAACCTATCTATCAACTCCGGGATCTTCCCGGATAGGTTAAAGAGAGCAGACATTGTGCCGCTTCATAAAGCTGGTAGTCGACTGGAAGTTTGCAATTATCGACCCATTGCATTGCTGCCTACCATATCAAAGATTTTTGAGAAATTCATGGCGAATCAGATAAGATCATTTCTTTCAAAGTTCAACATAATATCTTCAGAACAGTTTGGTTTTCAACAAGGATTGGCAACAGCTGACGCAATTTTCGACATGATGGATTTTGTTTCGGAGTCGTTAAACGAGAAGTCAAATGTAGTGACCGTTTTACTAGATCTATCTAAAGCTTTTGACCATGTTAATCATACGGTTTTGACTTGTATTCTTGAACGATATGGCATAAGGGGGTGTGTATTGGACTGGTTAAAGTCGTACTTATCCAATCGTATACAAAGGGTAATAATGCCACACATTGATAATCGGTCAAGAACGTTAAGTAGTATCGAATCTCGTAGCACAGGAGTTCGTACAGGGGTCCCACAAGGTAGTGTGCTGGGACCACTACTGTTTATCCTATACATAAACCACATGCCAGAACTAATAAGCAACAAAATTACCATGTTTGCTGATGATGTTTCGGTTTTCTTCAGATTTGTTAAGTCAAGTGTTGCACAATTATCAGAGGATATATCTGAGTCAATAAGCATTATTATGAAATGGCTGCTCGCAGTGGGGCTAAGCACCAACTTAAGTAAAACCAAGATGATACATTTTAGAAACTATAATACCCCCAGATTAAATTTCAAAATTGACATAAATGGTGTACAAATCGAATTGGTTGAAAACGCAAAGTTTTTAGGTGTTATTGCAGACGAACACATCAATTGGAAGGCTCATATAGAAGTGTTAGAAGCGAAGTTAAGTAGTTTTACTTACGCGTTACGATGTTTGATGAAAGTTACTACGACTCATGCTTCGCTACAAGCTTATTTTGCCTATTTCCAATCTCGCGTTTTATATGGCTTAACTGCGTGGGGCGCTAGTGTTGATATAGATAAAATATTTATATTACAGAAAAGATGTGTCCGCATTCTCAGTGGCATAAAATCAAATAGGGTCTCCTGTAGAAACCTGTTCGTGAAATACAAATTACATACAGTTACTGCACTTTACATACTCGAACTTTGTAAGCTAATTAGAAAAAATCCTGATAAATTTCCTTTCAAAACAGAAAACCGGAGTGCAAGATTACAGGAAAAGAATATGCTTAATTTAAATGTGGCCTTTTGTCGAACAACCACATACAGCAAAAGTACGAAGTATATGGCTGTTACCGTTTATAATAAACTTCCAGATGAAATTAAATCTCTCTATGGAAATAGGTTTAGTAGAGCCCTAAAACAGTACCTGCTAGAAATGTGTCCCTATAGTCTTAACGAATTTTTCAGCTATAAAAAATAAATGTTTTTGATATGATGTAAATAGCGTTATTTTGAATTTGTTGGAATTTATTATATAAGTTTTACGTGTTATGTTTTAATGATAATGATATAAACCCCTTATGTGTCCCCATTTAAAATTAAATTATTGACAATGGCTTAGGGCGGTAACGTTCTATCGTCTCAATTTCATTGAGAGTTGATAGGTATAGAAATCGAATGATAATGTGTTTTAGTATTATTCATTCTGGTAATTAAATAAATTTAAATGTATAAATACTACTTACTGATTATATAATTTTTTACTCTATGTACTAAGTTGCTATGCCATTACCGGTAAAATTACACTGTACTACTTATAAAATATCAGAATGTCACACCTTACATAACTGTAATTTAAGGCAATAAATAATTGAATTGAATTGAATTGAATTGACGTAATAATAAGTTGCTGCTTTCTAATGGTCTAGAACTTTGAGAGTTTTGAGGGAACTTGTGACTTTTTATCGGTTAAAAGGTTCACTATAGCAAGACATTTGGACATGTCATTCACTAGTTGGACATTTTGGTTGGTGAGAATGTGTCTGCGCCTGCCAAAAAGTATGCAAACTTCTTGCTACTTGAAACTTATTCTTTTTCTATAAGTCGTCTTTTGTTTTTTCTTCCTGTAAAAATATTTGCGCAAGCAACATGCTATTGTAAATAAAAACACTGATGAAAAGTCGTCGTATTTATTCTACAATGATTTGCAAAAGATATAAATCTCTTCATTTGGCGGCCGTAGGATTGATAACGGTTCATTGCGCGACCAAAAAATTGATAACGCAGCATTTGCCGGCACCAACTGCTTAACGTGCCTTGCGAAGCACGGAATCCCCCGGAAAACCCCACTAGCGTTAGTCATAGATGGTTTACCCAACCACGCACTGTACGCGCCCTGTGTTGCTTAACCTTTGTGATAGTTTAAGATCACTCAGGCAGCGGGGACTACGAGGGATTCGCTGTATACCATACGTAAAATAAATGAATAATGGCTTGCCGAGTATAAAAAAACTCACGAGTCTGGCAAGTCGTGTGAATTCTCTTCGTGGCCCGGCACGTCGACGTGGATGAAGCAGGAGCGCTCCTTGATCTCTGACATCGCCGGGCAGTTCACGAAGTCGACCATCGACGAGTCTGTGGATGTGTTCATCCCTATGGTTAAGTCTACTCTACACTCTGACAACCCTCTCGCTCGCACGTAAAACATTTGTAACATTTGCAAAAGCATAATAGTTAACCAATCCCACTGCGAGTTTATTTTTCCTTAACCAATCTTTTTTTTTGTCGCCTATAAACGTTTCACTGCAGGAAATAGGTCTTCTCTCAGAGAGAGTATGGTCTTAATTACGAGGCTTGCCTACCGCGTATTTGAACACCTCAGACACTCAGATTTCCTCACGATGTTTTCCTTCACCGCTAGCGAGTGGTATTGCTACCATAACTTCACTAATGTACATAACTTAGATTACAGACATTGGTAAATGACGGGATTCGAACCCAATCTCAATTAATTAGTTACCCTTCTTCAGGCTATATTAGTTCACTGCTGGACATAGCCCTCCCCTAATGAGCGCCATAGCGCAACCACACAGCGTGCTGCTGTGTGGTGTCGGCCTAGAGAATATTTACCCTAAAACTTTATTAATTTTATTTTATAAAATGCACAGAGTGTGAGAAGGTATACTATGGTATACTGAAGGTATACTGCTATGTGCATTTATAATCTAACCGTGCAAGTTTGGGAAAGGTCGTTCAAATGATGACGTCATGGTCCGACGGTGTATCATATCTCCCTCTAAAATGGTTGCGACTGATGATGCCTGATCTCTGATTTATGCTCTGTACGGGTGCTGTCCGTGTGTCTGGCAACACTGCGTTGCTTAATTATACTATAATAGGCGTTACGACTGTACCAAATAATCAAAGACTTAACCATATTAGGGGAAAAACATTTGAAAAAGAGATTAAACACTGACTTAGTTTTATTAAAAAGAAGAGACTACCAATATTTGCAATAAAGTAAAAGATTGTAATACTGCGTTCAGCCATTTTGATTGATACACCAATAACACGGCGTGAAGTCACGCTTAGGTAAACATTTGTTTACTTTCTTTGGCTGCGCGTAGACGAATTTGACGTTAGGTGTTTGTTTACCTGGGCGTGACGTCAATTTTGATGCCATGACACTGCGAGATGTTTTTCCTCAGATTTAAAATAATTTTAGAAAAATGGCTTTAAGTTTCGTTAAACTTTAGGTTCTTACTAAAAAAGTAAAAACACAAACTGAAATAAATTAATATAGACTAATACTAAGCTAAATATCAAAGTAATAAATAAACTAAAATCTAATTAATATAAACTAATAGAAATAAATACCTATAATTTTATATTTACAAATACAAAAATTGCCCCAGGTCGGTGTCTGTTTCTTACTCAAATATAGTTTTTTTTTGTAAATAAAAAAATGTGTGCCCACATTATGTACGTCTATTTCTTATATTTATAATCTACAGCGTTTGAAGTTTCAGGTAAATCTGAAAAAGGAAAACTGATAAAATTTCACTTACGGTTTGTCCCAAGATCGTGAACTGTGAGGAAGACGCATCGCTTATCCTGTTGACTCAGGTCTCCCTGGAACACAAAATTACACTAAATGAATCCCACGAATAGTAAAGCCCTTTCATATTAATGTTGTTTTTTATGTATTATACTATTATTATTAAATTCTTTATTGTACCTGTAAAGATTGTACAATTGGCGGGCTTAATACTAAATAGTATTTTATTCTAGCCAACCAACAGGTGACGTGGAGAAGGCGGGGGTAGTCTCAGTATACTATAGTAAGACCTGCCACTGTATTACTATCTGGCACGGATAGCCAGAGGTTGCGGGTTCGAATCCCGGCATGGGTGAAATTTTTAGCCTCTAAATAGGTTTTTAAATTTGTTCCTTAGCACGGGTTAGTGCATTAAAAATAAAAATAGTATAATTCTCCACCAACCCGGACTTGGCTCTCGTGGTAGAGTATGGCCTAACCTTCTCGCGATGCAGGAAGAGACCCATGCCCCAGCAGTGGGCACAAGGGTTGATGGTGGTAGTTTTATTTCTCCTTTCGGCAACTGCTAGATTGCCTCCAAGACGAGCGTTGTAACGATACGCTGCCACCGATCTAATAAACCAAGAGGTTCTTACCTCTTGGTAGGTATTTTAGAGCGGTGGCAGAAAAGGTGAAACTATTGATTTTTAGATGATTGAATATTTGGACATCAGTCGTACATATACGGTTGAATTGATTTAGATAGAATTTAGCACTCATAAATATTGTTTTATGTACCCTATAAAATTCCCACTGCAAGGCGCACGCCTGCTCCCAGAGAGAGAGAATATGGAGTTACTTACCAGTAGTGGAACACCTCAGATAGTTTCAGATATTTCAAACGGTTTCCTCCGCTGTTCAATATCAACCCGTATGCGTTCACTGCCAAGGCACGGGTCTCTTCCTGCATTGCGGTAAGGTTAGGCCCTACTCCACCACGGGGGCCTAGTCCAGGCTGGTGGAGACTCCACCACGCGGGCCACTCTTAGCTTCTCCGCTAGCCAGTTAACCCAGGGTGTTAGCTAACTGCATACCAAATTTGATTGAAATCGCTCCAGCCGCTTAGGCAAGAAGAAGTAACAAACATACACACTCTCAAACTTCCGCCTTTATAATAATTAGTGTGACATATCTTCTATAATATAAAAAATAACCCCTGAATGTGTTGGTAAGCGCAAATCTCGCGAACAGCTGAACCGATTTTGCGAATTCTTTTTTTAGAATAATCCTTGAAGTATGACGATGGTTCTTACGGAGAGAAAAACAAATAAAGAATCGATGGTAGGCGGTACGAAGTTCGCTGGGTCACCTAGTTATTTATATAATTATAATATATTATTGTAGTGTGATTTTCTTGTGCAAGTTCTTCATTGCAGCGCCGCTGAATTCTCTAATATCACCCACCACGTAACTAATCTAAATTGATCCGGGTCGGAGCGTAGGCAAAGTATAGTCATAACCTTCCGCATTTCGGTGTAATGTAATAACCATCGTAATAGGGCAGTGATCCACTGAAAGACATGTGCTAGCTTTTCTGTTTTGTTTTGTTTTATTGTTTATTGGAAAACTAACTTCAAAGCTTATACACGAGGCATTTTTACAAAGAATAAGATGAATTAGATTTAAAGCCAATAACAGGTTTTCGCTGACAATCAGAATAACATTTGAATTTACTAAACAAAATTATCTTAATGTAGTCAAATTTTTTTTTTTGTATTTTACGTACTTTTTTAACTTAAATAGGTATATTAATGATCCCTTTACATAGGAAAGAGGGCATCGTTCATTGACATAAATGAATCCAATATTTGCCATCCCAGAGAGTATTCGTCGAGCATTCTACAGTATTCGTTAATGACTTGCAATGCTCATTTTTAATGTAACCTATAAACGTCCCACTACAGGACAAAGCCCTGCTCTCAGAGAGAGTGTGGGATTAATTGGCACACGTGCCCTACCACGGATTAGAAAATTCAAGAGCATTTCATTTAAGAGTATTTGAACACGTTCAGTTTTCAAGTTTCTTCACAACGTTTTGTTTCATTGTTAGCGAGTTGAATTGCTACCATAACTTCACAAATATACATAACTTACTTAATATAGTCATTGGCTCATGTTGGAATTAAAATCCACAACCTCCCGATTGAGAATCAGATGTTTCACCGCTCCGCTACCAACTCTCCAAAATAACTGTTACTGTAACAGTTTTGTTATTTAAAATAATACAGAAACTGCAACTAAATGTACCTTACAGGTTCTTGAGTTTAGTTATTTATCTGCTTTTTATGTCTTCAGCCTCAAAACCGAACCTTTTTGTACCAAATCGAAAGTACAGTTAGAGTTCTTCGACAAAATCATAAGTTAGTTGATCCATAAAATAGTATTAATAATATTATAGCTACCTGTGGAATTCTATCCCTTTACTACGCAGTAGGGCCCTTGCTACGCAATCCTTTTTCCTTATTTCGTCCCTTTCGCACTCGCTATTGTTTGCATGCCTTCTCTTTTCAGAGGGATCCTGAAGGTTTATCTCTGAATGAATGACGGAAAACGCGATGTTATTTTGGGGAAGGTTTCTGTTGGACATTATTCACAGAACTTATTTACATCATGTCGGAAACATCGCATTATTTTCAGCATTCTCGCTTTTGAGGCTGTGAAGGAAAACATCGTGAGGAAACCTTGGTGAAATGAAATGAAATGAAATGAAATGAAATGAAATGAAATGAAAAGGTTTTATTCAAAGTAGCACAGAAACTGCGGCTTAATGAACGTTACAATTCAAACTAGGTGTCCATTTCAAAATCTAGATCATTTAGGAGAAAAAATGGACAAAAAAACTCCTAACTTAGTCTTTTCAAAAGTCCTTAATTAACATAGTTTACATAATTATTTTGAACATAGAACTCATACATTGTACTGGCTTTCATTCCAGACCTCATTGTCATCTAAATAATCCTTTATGTTATAGTAGCCCTTTTGGCACAAAGTGTGCTTAACATATTTTTTGAACCGCGATTCAGGCAAGCTTAATATATCTTCAGGGATTTTATTATAGAAGCGTATACAATGCCCCATGAAGGATGTATTAACCTTTGCCAGCCTAAATAGTGGGAACAAAAGTTTATGTTTATTTCTAGTATTTACATTGTGTTGGCTACCTAAAGTTTTAAAGTTACTGATATTTTTCCTAACGTACATAATGTTTTCATATATATACTGACTGGCAACTGTCAGGATGTTAGTTTCTTTAAAGAAATCTCTTAACGAATCTCTACTACCCAGCCTATAAATGAATCTGATCGCTCTCTTCTGCAAGACGAAGATGGTCTCAATGTCTGCTGCCCGTCCCCACAGTAGTATGCCATAGGACATAAGACTATGGAAGTAACTAAAATAAACAAGCCTAGCAGTTGCGACGTCAGTTAGTTCCCTAATTCTTTTGACTGCATATGCTGCTGAACTAAGCCTATTTGCTAATTTTTCTACATGAGGACCCCATTGAAGCTTTGCATCAATTGTGATACCTAGGAATACAGTTTCATTCACAAGGTCTAATTTGTCATTCCCCAGTAAAACATTGCTGTCTACCGTTTTGACATTTGGAAGAGTGAACTTTATACATTTCGTCTTTTTTGAATTTAACAATAAGTTATTAGAAGTAAACCAATTTAGTACCCGAGAGAGAGCATTATTTGTATTGTCAAGGTCATTTTCTTGTCTCTTAATTTTAAAAATAAGTGACGTGTCATCTGCAAATAATACTATCTCTGACATATTTTGAACCATGAACGGCAAATCATTTACATATACGAGGAAGAGGAACGGCCCCAAAATCGATCCCTGTGGCACTCCTATCCTGACCTCTGACCCTGAAGATTTAGTTCTATTTATATCAGCTCTTTGAACTCTCCCTTCTAAATATGATGTTATAAGTTTTAGGCTATTCCCGTTTATACCATAGTGCTTTAATTTTAAAAGAAGTGTTTTATGGTCAACGCAATCAAATGCTTTCGACAAGTCACAGAATACGCCTATAGCATCCTTGCGCTCTTCCCATGCACTAAATATATGTTTAACTAACATGACGCCGGCGTCCGTTGTAGAGCGCCCTTGCGTAAAGCCGAATTGCTGACCATGGAGAAGTTGATAGTCATTGAAATGTGTAAGCAGCTGACCTAGAACTATCTTCTCGAATATTTTACTCAAAACGGGTAGAACTGAGACTGGTCTGAAATTTGTGGGATCTTGCTTATCACCGCTTTTAAATAAAGGAACGAGCCTACTATATTTCATTAGATCAGGGAATATACCCTCATCTAAACATTTGTTAAAGATTTTGGCTAAATGGGGTGCTAGGGTATCGATTACTGAGCTAACTACTATTACTGACATACCCCATAAGTCCTCAGTTTTTTTAAGCTTTAGCTTTTTAAACGATTTAATCACGGTATGGGCTTCAATATAGTCGAACGAAAAATCGTGATGGCATGGGGGGACATTGTCTTTCAAAATACTTTCAGCAAGAGCTGGAGAAGAGTCTAAAGGAGCTGTCGTTACAATTGGAACATTTGTAAAGAACTGTTCAAAAGCCGTAGCAATGTCTTCATTTGAGGTTATTAATTTATCATCTATTTTAAGTGAAAGTTCGCGATCTCCTGATTTGGATTTACCGGTTTCCTTATTTATAATAGCCCAAATTGTTCTGGATTTATTAGACGATTGAAGGATTTTTGATTTTATATGCTCACATTTTGCTTTGTGGCAGACGGCCTTAAATAATTTTGAATATAGTTTAACATACTGTATAAAACTGGGGTCATATGTGTATGTTTTTTTCTCATATAGTGCATATAGAGTGTCCCTGCTTTTTCGGATGCCGGCAGTAGCCCATTCACTAAATGCTACTTTATTTCTTTTTGATGATAACTTTTTTAATTTAAAAACTTTTTCAAAACTACCTGAAACAACTTTGAATAAATCTCCATAATGAGCATTTGCATTAAGGGTCTCATTATTTTGTGTAGGTAAGCTACTTTGTATGTAATTTCTAAATAATTCCATCTTTTTTGCTGTAATGGGCCGATAAATTATAGCTTGCTCCTTTTTTTTAAAATCTGCTTCAAAGTGGACAATTTGACCATTGTGGTCTGACTTTAAGCAAGTTACTGTAGAACAATGCGAAAATTCACAGTCGCAGAATACATTGTCAAGACAGGTGGCTGTGTTTTCGGTAATCCTAGAAGGCTCTAAGAAAATATTAACTAAATTAAAAGACTTGAAAATAAGTTTTAATTTGTTATTTAAAACGGAGTCTACCAGCAAGTCTATATTAAAATCTCCACATACTATAACTTTCTTGCTACTACTTGAAGCTACCTTTAAAACATCCTCTAGTACGGATTCAAATAAACTGTAGTCAGTATAGTGTAGTGGTGTCTGAGGTGTTCAAATGCCTCCAAAATCGCCAATCCGCGGTGGGCACCCGTGGTAATTAAGCCCATACCCTCTCTCTCTCTCTCTCTGAGAGATGGCCTGTGCCCTGCATTAGAACGTTTATAGAGGTTTTCCCGATGGCATGGTTATTATTATCACCTTTACCATCACGCTACAGTATAGTATGTTGAGTTGGAGCCCCTTTTTTGTCACGGAAGCATCCGCGGCGTTTGGAGTCAGACGTGGCCGATTGCAATACATTATTGTATGGTACCCGATTGTCTTCCATTCCATAACGTCTCATATGTTCTCTTCACGATCTATCGATATCAACGCTTGTATGTCCCCACTGCTGGGGCATGGGACTCTTCCTGTATTGCAGGAAGGTTAGGTCATACTGCACCACGGGCGCCAAGTCCGGGTTGGTGGAGGACTGTTATCTTCATGATTTTTTCGTTATATTTTGCTTGTTTACTTTATGTTTCCGAGCCGATTTGAATAATTTTCTTCTTTCTTTTAAATAAAGTGTTACCTAGCAGTTGCTATTTTTTTTAGCACATAATGATATATTTTTTTTAATACAAAGGTTCAAACATATAAAGAAAAAAATATTACTTAGTATTTAATGCTAATAATAGAGTAGGGTAACCTACATTATTGTAAGCTATTTCATACCGATGTATCTTTAGTTGCATTATAATTGTTTAGTTTAGTAATTTGTGCAGCGAGCGATTTCTTTTTAGTGTTTAAAACGTACAAGAATCCTGTTTCTAAATTGTGAGATATAGGTGTGACTCTTTATGACTCTCTATAGAAAATTCTATAGAGACATAAAGCCAATTACATTGTTGTTTTAATAGTTGTTGGTATACCAAATGACATCAATCAAAGTATTTTATCGAAAACTAGCTGACCCAGCGAACTTCGTGCCGCCTAACAGTCGATTCTTCAATTATTTTTTTTATTTTGCTCTCTGTGAGAACCATTCTCGTACTTCAAGGAATATTCTAAAAAAAGAATTAGCGAAAGCAGTTCAGCTGGTCTCGAGATTTGCGCTTACAAATAAACTTTTACTTATTGAACGTTACAAGTTAAACTAGGTGTCCATTTCAAACACTAGATCACTTTGGAGAAAAAATGGACGAAACAAACTCCTAAGAAAAAATGGACAAAAAATCTCCAAGTACCGTAAACACGTAAATACGCTTATAAGTGTACGCTTACCTGAATACGTGGTAGAGTTCCCTGTAGGGCATGCAACAAGGCAAACAGATTTATAGGAAAGGTATTCTAATATAGTCAGATATACACAATTTTGTTTTATATGGCACGTTCATAACGGTGTTATTTATAAAAACACGACTACATTAAACAGTCCAAAGTCCTTCCTTTATAAAGTCTCCACCACGACTATACTGCGATTATGGAATGTTTTAAGGGAATCGTGTTTTTTCGTAAACGCTTCGGCCACGTGGTCTGACCGGCCTCACCGATCGGTCGGACGACCAATATTTTATTTTACTGATGGTTCGATTGATCGATCTTCTAAGTTCTTCCGAGTGTCGAACTACTACGACTTTTACATTTCCTTGTTATAGCATTGAAATGTGAAAATTACTTTGCTGAATTCCGCCAAAAATCTCACAAGCACCATGCGGTTAGTTAATGCACCGCCCTCCCACTTTTTCAAGCAGAAACAAGACACGAACACACCACCACTGACACCAATACTTGTGTGAGAAAATACGTGACGCGTTTCGCCTCTAACACGAGGCATACTCAGGCTTGCACTGTGAGCCTGAGGATGCCTCGTGTTGGAGGCGAAACGCGTCGCGTATTTTCTCACACAAGTATTGGTGTCGGTGGTATATTTCCTATACATTTCCTTGTTGTTCGATCGATCGGGCCATGAGGTCGGTTCTTTTTTCTGTTGGATCGATTGATCGAATCATGTGTAATCCAATCATTACGACTACACTAGCTTAGTTAGTCCGCCTAATGATTCAGATTCAATACTTCTTCTTCTTCTTCAGGCTATATGTTAGTCCACTGCTGGACATAGCCCTCTCCTAATGAGCGCCATAGCGCCCTGTCTTCAGCTTGCCGCATCCAGCATCTGCCGGCAGTTTTTCGCAAATCGTCATCCCACCTAGTCGGAGGGCGTCCTACACTACGTTTGCCGAGTCGCGGTCTCCTCAATTTATCACTAAACCTCCTTATTACAGTTTAGCACACGTGGTTTAGTATTTGGTCAAGAAATGCCAAAAAAAGGCAAAAAATATTGGTCGTCGGACCGATCGAACAAGCCGGTCGGACAACGCAGCCGAAGCCTTCGTAAATTGGACCGTTACTTTGTAAATGTATAAATCACACTATCAGTAAAATATCATTAAAATATGTATAGTCTGTCAGCTTCTAGAATATACCTCGGGCTCTAGAGTAGGCTTCGGATTTTGCCAATTTTCGCCGGTTTTTACTCTGATGATCGAGTACTGATTTCGAAATTAAGGGTCATATTAGTTTCGATATTTCTAGTACACGAATATATCCGATTCTATCCGATAGTCACCGAGGAATATTCTAAAAGCTTACAGACTATAACGTGTTATGAAGATGAAGTTGTAGTTTATGTTTGGTATATTGGGTAAATTATTTCGTTGAGTGATAGAGTACAACAAAAATGTAGAGGACATTCTCACAAAATTAATTAGACGAAAAACTTAAATATCTAAATTGAGAATTTCGCTGAATAAATACTTAACTGTTGTCTCTACGAATATATCAGCAAAGAGCGTGACAGTTACTAAAGTATCTACTTAGTGAAATTTTCAATTCAGAAAATGGCCCTAAGGCCCTTCCCATCGAAAAGTTAAGTTTTCCCTAAGCTGGCACGCAATAAATAAAAGAGAGGAAAAACAGCACCACACAAAAGACGAGTTAATTTATATCTTTCCTGTTTACTACACTAAACGACTATAAATCGCAAATTTCACTGAGTTTTTATTTGCAGTGTTTACTGATCTGTAAGCGTACCTGTAAGATGTCAGGTAGAAGATAAGTATACTTAGGCAAACGACATACATAAACTTTCACCTGTATCGCGGAGGGGCAGGCAGGGACCATGGCTTGCTAACTACCCACGTCCGCCATGCCTGGCATATACCTCGTTCGCTTTATCAAGATTCATATTTACATATTTATATTTACAGGTATTTAGTCTATGTAGTGTTATTATTTCTGCTTAGGTTATTGTTAAGGGTTTTGCAGTCTATGTAGTTTATTTCGTACACGTATATCGAACCGTTTTTCACTGCTGCTTCGACTCTCCAAGGTTTACTTCAAGAAACCTGTTACAGAGATAAGCTTGCCTTTGTACATATTATTTTTTATGTAATGTCTTGTTTAATGTTTTGTGTGTACGTACGTTATCAACCCTTATATGTCCCCACTGCTGCGGCACGGGTCTCTTCCTGCATCGCAGGAAGGTTAGGCCATACTCCACCACGGGGGCCAAGTCCGGGTTGGTGTAGTTTTGTGTGTAGTAAAGAGTAATTAATTAATTCATTAGAAGCAGCATATCTTCAAAATTCCACACACGCGAGCTCGCTTCATTACTTATAGGTATTGTATATTCTATTTCAGATCTTTGAATGGCACAATAAAGGTTCTTTTCTTTCTCATATGGTATAATTATGTTATATTTTATGTGTGTACATTTGTGGCAATTTAAATAGATGTTATCTTTCTTACAGCACCTAAATAAGGATAGCTGGTGCATTTTAAGACAGCAAATTGTGCTTGCTTTGGGGATCCCTCTGATCAGTAGTAGATGGTTACGGGCTGTTTCATTAATTGAAATATACACAAAAAATTGTTACATACACTGAATCTGAATATCTTCTAAGCCGTTGATTACCCAAGCTTAACAGGTAAGCACGTTGCATCGTATTCGCTTGCCATCAGGCGAAACTAGGGTCAAGTGTGTCCCGTCTTATTTAAAAAAAATTTTGCAAAGAATGCGTGGGTTTTAGTAAGGGCTTCAGTAAATGAAGACCCAATAGATTACTCGTGTCTCCGGCTCGCTACAAATAAAGAAACCATTAACAGTGATGAATTGACAGCGTGGACAACGGAGAGCGAAATAGAGCCATATAACTGGAAACCAATTGAGCCTCAGCTAATTGATGTGTCCGATGCTACTGATAGTTACTGGTTGAAACTGGATCCTCAATACACCACAATGTATTTAAAAAACTCCAAGGGGTTCTTCGAAATGTGTTCTAAAAAAAATAGAAGCGTTCGCACTAAATCGAAATGTTCTGACCTTGAAAATAACAATGATTTTCGATTGCTGTTTTCAAGACTTGAAGGTTATTCTTGTGATGAAGAAGATAAAAATTACTTAGTGGATGGAATATTTTCCATCATTACATTAGAATAACCGACGCTTGCATCACAGAAGGGCAGACTGAGACCAGGTTATGATACCTACTACGATCTTGACTAACCTTATTTAATTACCCGCGATGCTCATGTATAGTTATATATTAAAAACCATAACCATACCACTTCAAATGAAACGCTGCCGAAATGTTGGGAATTAAGGTAATCGCGTTTTACCCAATAAATATTGGATCCGTTTAATAAACCTTACTAGCTGTGCCCGCGGTGTTACCCGCGGTTTACCGATTTTCCCATAGGAATAAGATATTAAGGGCTACTATAATATTAAGGATTATTTAGATGACAATGATGTCTGGAATTCAAGCATGTAAAATTCACGAGTTTTGTAGTATCTGTGTAAATTCTGTTAATTAAGGAATTTGAAAAGACTAAGTTTGGAGTTTTTTTGTCCATTTTTTCTCCAAAATGATCCAGATTTTGAAATGGACACCTAGTTTAACTTGTAACGTTCATTAAGCCGCAGTATCTGCGCTACTTTGAATAAAACCTTTTCATTTCATTTCATTTCATTTCATTTCATTTCATTTCATTTCATTTCATTTCATATTTTCCCGCAGAAAAATGTAATCTATGTTTTAATCCAGGGTGTCAACTGACTTCATACCAAATTTTATTAAAATCGCTCCAGCCGTTTAGATGTGAAGACGTAACAAACATGCGCACTCATAAACTTTCGCCTTCAAAAATAATCACACTAATGTGTGATGTGTTGTGATGTGAAGGGCGATGAAATATTTCGCACCCTCAGAACGAAAGAGGCCTAAGTCAAAAAATAGTGAAATTGAGTTACAATCATAGAGTCATAAAAAAGTATGCCGTGGACGGAAGATTCGCTATGCTCTTTTTTTACAATAAGTGCCTTTGTTTTACTATTCATCGGATAGAGCATACCTTTTTATGTCTCTCTATGATTGTTAGGTACTCAATTTTTTGAGAATTTTTTGAGTATTTAAACTATTTTTTGACTTAGGCCTCTTTCGTTCTGAGGGTGCGATTTATTTATTTTATTTATTTAATATTGGGAAGACTAACAGCACATAACAAAGAGTAACAAAATCATTAAACATACAGAAGGCCAATTATAAGTCTCCACTTACCTATAGAAAAAAAAAGTTAATTTTAAAATAAAAAAAATAAAAATGATGTGATGATGTGATTTAGATTTATCTATCGAAACGATTGATCTATCTATAGATGTGGGGCTATTTTCGTAGCCATGGAGTTTATATCCCAAAGAGTGCTCGCAAAGCTATTCCAACAATCTCCCGATTGTCGTGGAGTAAGTGGACCGCCCCCAAGTCGTAACAGCGGACGTTAACGTAAACGACGCTGCGAAAATGTTACGTCGACCTTTCCCCTGCTGTTGTTTGGCATTTTCGACGAGTACTTTAAGGTATGGGGGATGAAGGAAGAAAGATTGACGAAACAAATATATGTAAAACCGATGTAAAACCTAACTGCAAAGTAAGGTACTTGGGGCTGCAAGTGATGCAAATTACTTCAGCCAGATGTTGCAGCCTGTAAGTAATACAGAGAGTATTGTAAAGAAGTTCGAAATTTCACTGATGTCGGTTAGTCGCCCATTAGCTCAGTTGGGAGAGCGCTAGCACGGTTAGCCAGAGGCGGGTTCGAATCCCGACATGGGTGGAATTTTTAGCCTCTAAATAGGTTTTTGCAAGAAATATATTTATTTATTTCTGTTGGGAAGATTAACAGCCGCATAACATTGTACATAAAATACATTTTTAAAAACCTATTTAGAGGCTAAAAATTTCACCCATGCCGGGATTCGAACCCGCAACCTATGGCTATCCGTACCAGCGCTCTACCAATTGAGCCAATGGGCGACTCACGGCATCAGTGAAATTTCGAACCTCTTTACAATATTCTCTGTATTACGTACAGGCAGCGACATCTGACTTAAGCAAATTGCATTACTTATAGCCCCGACCACCTACTTTGCAGTTAGGTTTAACATCGGAACGATATCACTGTACCCACATGATTACACTATTTTTTTTATTTTTAATGCACTAACCCGTGCTAAGGAACAAATTTAAAAACCTATTTAGAGGCTAAAAATTTCACCCATGCCGGGATTCGAACCCGCAACCTATGGCTATCCGTACCAGCGCTCTACCAATTGAGCCAATGGGCGACTCACGGCATCAGTGAAATTTCGAACCTCTTTACAATATTCTCTGTATTACGTACAGGCAGCGACATCTGACTTAAGCAAATTGCATTACTTATAGCCCCGACCACCTACTTTGCAGTTAGGTTTAACATCGGAACGATATCACTGTACCCACATGATTACACTATTTTTTTTATTTTTAATGCACTAACCCGTGCTAAGGAACAAATTTAAAAACCTATTTAGAGGCTAAAAATTTCACCCATGCCGGGATTCGAACCCGCAACCTATGGCTATCCGTACCAGCGCTCTACCAATTGAGCCAATGGGCGACTCACGGCATCAGTGAAATTTCGAACCTCTTTACAATATTCTCTGTATTACGTACAGGCAGCGACATCTGACTTAAGCAAATTGCATTACTTATAGCCCCGACCACCTACTTTGCAGTTAGGTTTAACATCGGAACGATATCACTGTACCCACATGATTACACTATTTTTTTTATTTTTAATGCACTAACCCGTGCTAAGGAACAAATTTAAAAACCTATTTAGAGGCTAAAAATTTCACCCATGCCGGGATTCGAACCCGCAACCTATGGCTATCCGTACCAGCGTTCTACCAATTGAGCCAATGGGCGACTCACGGCATCAGTGAAATCTCGAACCTCTTTACAATATTCTCTGTATTACGTACAGGCAGCGACATCTGACTTAAGCAAATTGCATTACTTATAGCCCCGACCACCTACTTTGCAGTTAGGTTTAACATCGGAACGATATCACTGTACCCACATGATTACACTATTTTTTTTATTTTTAATGCACTAACCCGTGCTAAGGAACAAATTTAAAAACCTATTTAGAGGCTAAAAATTTCACCCATGCCGGGATTCGAACCCGCAACCTATGGCTATCCGTACCAGCGCTCTACCAATTGAGCCAATGGGCGACTCACGGCATCAGTGAAATTTCGAACCTCTTTACAATATTCTCTGTATTACGTACAGGCAGCGACATCTGACTTAAGCAAATTGCATTACTTATAGCCCCGACCACCTACTTTGCAGTTAGGTTTAACATCGGAACGATATCACTGTACCCACATGATTACACTATTTTTTTTTATTTTTAATGCACTAACCCGTGCTAAGGAACAAATTTAAAAACCTATTTAGAGGCTAAAAATTTCACCCATGGCGGGATTCGAACCCGCAACCTATGGCTATCCGTACCAGCGCTCTACCAATTGAGCCAATGGGCGACTCACGGCATCAGTGAAATTTTGAACCTCTTTACAATATTCTCTGTATTACGTACAGGCAGCGACATCTGACTTAAGCAAATTGCATTACTTATAGCCCCGACCACCTACTTTGCAGTTAGGTTTAACATCGGAACGATATCACTGTACCCACATGATTACACTATTTTTTTTTATTTTTAATGCACTAACCCGTGCTAAGGAACAAATTTAAAAACCTATTAGGTTACAAGATACTACACACATACACAAAGCATTAGAACATACTACAGCCACACACCCACACCCACTAGCCCTTACACGAATCACAATCAATGTAAGCCCTACTAGTATGAACTTGAAATTCCATAGCTTAGCCCACATTTTAAATAGGCAAATATTCTGTTCAATTATTCCTCTAATTAAAATTCGCTCCTTTTAATACTATAATAGCTTCAGAAATAGACCATTCCAATGACATTATATGTTACAATATTGATGACCCGGCGAATTGCTCCACAATACTCGCTTCGAATAGATCAAGCTCAAATACACTTTGTGTCGTAACTGTTAATACCCGCAGTATTAGGCAAAATTTTGATGCGTTTCTAGTTTTCGTTAGCAGGCTTGAGATAACAGTGGATATTTTTGTCCTAACAGAGTGTTGGTCTAATGACAATTATTCACCGCCTAACATAAATGGATACAAAATGTTTCAAACTAAGATAAATCTGAACCAAAACGATGGGATAGTGGTCTATGCAAGTGAAAATCTCAACGTTTCGGCACACGAGCCGAATATGGTGGAGGGCAATTGTCTAATAATTAACATTTTGGACCAATACTCCTTGATATGTTCGTACCGTCCGCCATGCTTTCGTAATCCATCAAACTATATTGACTCACTTGACGTCATCTTAAGCAATATTCAATCTAAAAATATCATCTTTACAGGCGACATCAATTTAGATATTCTCCCAGATAACGTGAATAACCATACTAATAAATACTTGAATCTCATGGCTTCATATGGACTCAAATCGGGCATAAATCGTCCAACAAGGCAAAAGACTTGCATTGATCATTTTATGGTCAAAACTCAAAAAAAATGCCAAACGCTCATATTTGATGAATTAACAGATCATTCACCTATTCTCCTTCACATTAGCAATGCGCAAATCAAAACCAATGCTGTCCCTCATGAAAAAGTCAAAGTAGATCTACTTGCTGTTCAGGACTGTCTAAAGGAGGAGACATGGGAAGATTATTTTTCTATAACCGACGTGAACAAAGCGGCGGAAAGTCTTACCAACACGATACAAGCTATAGTTAATAAAAATACCACTGTAGCTAAGATTCCACGGAAAAAATTGCCACTTAAACCATGGATCACAATTGGAGTAGTTAGATCTATTCGTAAAAGAGACAAACTGCACAAAAAGATGAAAAATAAATTAAATGACGAACAACTGAAACATGAATATAAAACATATAGAAATATCTGTAACAAAATAATTAAAACTCTGAAAAAGCAATATTATGAAACCGAACTAGAAAAAAATTTTGGGAATATTAAAGAGACATGGAGAATTATAAAAGAAGTGTGCAGCATGAATAAGAGTAAATTACCTTCAAATGAACTTCTAAGCATTAGGGATAGTAAAATAAAATCACTGGACGAAGTTAACCAGTATTTTTCTACTATAGGATATAAACTTGCCAAAACTACTCTTGATAAATTAAATTGTACTGATAAAGATCTTGCAGCAACTGCCAAAACAAAATTTGCGCCGCTAAAATCTATGTCTCTTTATATGACTGACGCATGTGAAATAGCATGTATTATACGAGGACTTAAATCCAATAGCGCTCCGGGGTGGGACAGTATCGCTACTACTATAGTCAAAACTTTTTGTAACTTCCTAGCTGAACCAATCTCTTACCTCTGCAATCTTAGCTTAGAGCATGGAGTGTTTCCTGTTCTATTTAAGCGTGCAATTGTTTGTCCGATCTTTAAATCTGGTGATAAGTACCTTCCCACCAATTATAGGCCGATCTCTTTGCTGACCGTTCTTACGAAAATCCTCGAAAAAATTGTAAATAAGAGACTGGTCAACTATGTGGAGAATCATCACATGTTAGGAAAAAACCAATATGGATTTCGGTCGGGCAAATCCACAGAGGACGCGGTTTTGAATTTTACTAGCACAGTTGCCTCATACCTCGACAAGAAACAAAAGTGCGTAGGAGTCTTTCTGGATCTACAGAAGGCATTTGATACAGTTTGTATTCCAATTCTACTCACTCGCCTCGAAAACTTTGGAATAAGAGGAATAGCCCTTCTGTGGTTCCAGGACTACTTAACTAACAGACAACAGCGTGTCCGCATAGACAATCATTTAAGTAACGACACGATCTGCTCATACGGAGTCCCGCAAGGCAGTACACTTGGACCGACATTATTCTTAATCTACATTAATGAACTATGCAATACTGAACTGCGGGGCGCCGACATTCAGATGTTTGCAGACGACACTGTCATTCTGTTTCACGCTAAAACCTGGGAAAGTGTGCGCCAACAAGCCGAAAGTGGTATGAGTACTGTTTCCACTTGGCTTGAGAACAGTCTCTTGACATTGAATGTAAACAAAACAAAGTACTTGTGTTTTGGCATAACCTGCGCAAACAACCCTGATAAATTTGAATTGACTATACACACATATCCATGCAACCGCAATAGCTTATGTCACTCAAACTCACACAAATGTCACTGTGAAACTCTGACCAGGGTTTCGAGCATCAAGTATCTTGGGGTTACTATAGATGACAGACTTAGTTGGGGTCCTCACATCTCTGCAGTCACTAAGCGAGTTCGAAAGTTAATTTACATTTTTAAAGACCTACGACAAGTTGCGAGTCACAAACTTTTGATACAGACCTACAAGGCACTGGGTGAATGTATAATGAGCTATTGCATCTGCGCTTGGGGAGGAGCCTCAAAATCCTATCTTATAGAGGCAGAAAGGGCGCAACGGGCGGTTTTGAAAACTCTTTTGTCCATGCCTTTTCGACATCCCACTACTGATATTTATGATAAGTCTAGAGTTCTTACAGTGAGAAAACTTTTTATTTATCAATGCGTCAGAAGGTATCATAAGACTGTAGTTCCATTCCTCCCAAAAACACATAAAAGAGTTGACCGCTGTCCGGTTCCTTTTACCAAAACCTCATTCGCACAACGACAGTATAACTTTTTGGCACCTCGATTTTATAACACACTTAATGCTTTAGGCCCAATAAAGAAACACACAAATTTTAAAATCAAGAAAATAATCAAAGACTGGCTATGTCCACTTAATTATGAGGAAACTGAAGCACTTTTGCTCACTATAAAATAAAATAAAAATCAATTGTAAACTCCATACGTTGCCACGTATGCAACAATATATATATATATATCCATATATAACTACTAATATCAACAATTATTTCCTAAATATCACTATTAACCTAAATAAATATTACCATATTACCATTGTACGAAGGGCTTCCAAATACACACACACATACGCGCGCGCACGCACACACACACACGCACACGCACATACACACACACACATACACACACACATACACACACACATACACACATTATTGCATACAACATAATAATTAAACTAATCATTTCATTCATTTTTAATCACTAGGTCTTTTTGAAATGTCCTAGCTTCTCTGTTTTTCCTTTGTATAAAATTTATAACTCTTTGTTTTATTTTTTTGTATGGTACATTGTTTAGCACTAATTTGCACCTGATTGTTACACTTAGTTAAGGGAAGACACTTGCTCTTGACGCACAGGTTATCCTAGTTCGAGAGCAAGGGCTTCATAAATAACTGTGGCAAATTGAATTTCTCAATAAAGATATTTCTATTTCTATTTCTATTTCTATTTAGAGGCTTAAAATTTCACCCATGCCGGGATTCGAACCCGCAACCTCTGGCTATCCGTGCCAGCGCTCTACCAATTGAGCCAATGGGCGACTCACGGCATCAGTGAAATTTCGAACCTCTTTACAATATTCTCTGTATTACGTACAGGCAGCGACATCTGACTTAAGCAAATTGCATTACTTATAGCCCCGACCACCTACTTTGCAGTTAGGTTTAACATCGGAACGATATCACTGTACCCACATGAAATTTTTAGCCTCTAAATAGGTTTTTAAATTTGTTCCTTAGCACGGGTTAGTGCATTAAAAATAAAAAATAAATAGTGTAATAAAATACATTAATAGCTGAAGGCCAATTATAAATCTCCACTTTTAAATCTCCATATATTGCAAATGTGAGTGGAGGGCTGGTAAGATACGTCCCAGGCGGACATACATCGAACAAATACGCTGATGGAATGTATTAGCAAAGGGGAAGATAAAAAGTAGCCGGAACCGGCGTGCGTGCATGCAACGACTTGTGGACGTTGATGAAGCGAAAATGATTTGTCGGGTTCGTGGCAAGTGCCAGCTCGTGGTCTCTGCCTACCCCACTGGGATACAGGCGTGAGGTTATGTATGTACTTTAAGGTGCCCCAAAGCACCTTAAAGTACTTATCCAAAAAGTCAAACAACTAACTAGCGCCAGCAATTAAATAAAAATCATAACTTGTTATAAAATACGGGTTTTCAAACACTTAACACTGTCAACTATTTTTTTAACCTACAGTCTAGAACCTTGGACTTTAATTGACTTCCGAAAAACAGCCGTTTTTAACGAAAATCGACTGAAGTTCTAGGATGTTCTGAAAATAGTTATCATAGATATTAAGATGTTTGATGTATACTTTTTGAAAAAAAAAAAAGCGCAAACCCTTTTTCCGCAACACATGCTAAGTCGGAGCCTATGAACAATAGCCGTACGGTACACCAACCTATGTTGATACAATACTACACATCATAAAAGTCCCTTCGGGAATCTACGTTCGCGCAGACTAGGAAGAAGTGTAACGAAAGTACCCGAAGCTATAAGTACATTCAACATGATCTTTAACCGATACGGTTAAGGTGCAGAATTGATTGCCGCAGTAGCGCTACGTATTTCGCTCACGCTAATATTGCCAAACTAATAGTCACCTGCATCGATGACGTTGAATCAACCAATAGCAACAAAGGCGCGCGGCCTACCATAAAATAAAACTATCTGATTGGTCGATCAACTTGCCGCACGTCCAAAATTTGGGCATCTGCGCAGGTACATCCGCGAGACTTATTTCTTGTGTAGCACTGTACGGCAAATTTTCCGTGTTTAGCTTTTCATGTAGGTATTTTTATGCTATCCTCGTACTGTAACTAGTAATTAGATTTCTATGGCTTCGCTTAGTATACGTGTGTGCATCTAATGAGAATAAATTATGTCTCTATCTATCAATATATCTTCAATTTGGCTAATTATCTTGGTGTGTTCAGTGCAGCAGTAATTCAGTAGAGTAACAAATAAATACCTGAACGTGAACATGGATGTCTCCGCTGCGGTCAGTGCTGACCACGTATTTCTGAAACAATAGAGAAAGGCGATGCGTTAACTGCTCATGAATATACCATAGGAGCAACGTTTCATAAAACTTCAACGCGTCGGTTATTATGACAGTTTGATGTACATTGCGTAGCTGAGTCTTTCTTCGTTAGTCGGTGGGTTAATCGACTTTGCAATGTATATCGAATTATCATTGTAAACCATAAGTTGTATGTAGTTCTATGATAGATAAGAGATTTATCCAGTCTAGCAAGATCCGTTTTATCCAGTTAGCCCCATCTTGCTTTATTTCAACGCGTAAAGCGAGATGCCGCTAGCCAATAGGAGTATTAAACCTTTGAAGAAACTTGAAATTGTGCTCCCTTAATTGATCTGCAATAAACACATAAAGGGGATAGATAGACAGAGAGAGAGACGGGAAAAGAGAGAGATACAACTAAAACACAGTGGGTTGCTTGAAAGACGCAACAGTGACTATTTGAATAACAATGAAGCATCCATCATGAATTTTGGGTGATTTGAAAACTATAACCAAATGAACGAACCTATTAGCTATCGAATACGCTAGTTAGTAATAAGGGCTGCCTAAAAGGGCACTCTGTAAACCACTCAAATTTTACTCTTTTTAATGCACTAACCCGTGCTAAGGACAATTTTACAAACCTATTTATAGGCTGAAAATTCCACCCATGCCGGGAACCTCTTTACAATACTCTCTGTATTACGTACAGGCGGCAACATCTGGCTAAAGTAATTTGCATCACTTGCCGCCCCGAGTACCTACTTTGCAGTTAGGTTATTCACTCAGGTTGTAACGGTGCAAACCTCTTCACACCATTTTTATTTCTTTTTCTATCTATCATTTTCAAATATTTAAATTACGTCACACATTCTTCGATTTCCCTCATTTTTCATCACTTCTACTTTACCCTTCGACCAGATCTGACTATTTTACCTGCTTATCCGTTTTTATCCAGCTTTCTGTTTTATTAAAATATTACTACTTATCTACAAATAAATACACAATTGAAGTCGATCCAGTATTTATTATTATAAAAGATATCTAACGTTTCAAGGTTACAGCAATGTAGACTTTTAGTCCGGATTTACTTACGGGTGTTGTTATATCGGAAAAGTCCGACCAGGTTTCGCTCCGATTCGCAGAGCTTAATCATGGTGAGCAGAGACGGAGCTCGCGTCGTCGGTTGCTTGTCTCACACACTGAGACAAGCAACCGACGACGCGTCGACGCTCTGCGAATCGGAGCGAAACCTGGTCGGACTTTTCCGATATAACAACACCCGTAAGTAAATCCGGACTAAAAGTCTACAATGTGTTGTGCTTACGAAAGTTTTAGTTCAAAAAAAGTTACAGCAATGAGCTGTTTTCAGCACAAATTCAGAAAGCAATTCATAGGTGGCGCTTACCGGAGTGGTCATAGAAGAACCGGAATACGACTGTCTAAATTAATAAGCGCTGAGCGAAATTTGACAGCCGTGTCCCTGTTCTTATACAGTCTGTTTGCTTTTAGAATATACCTCGGAGGTTTTCCTAGCTAAAATTCATGTCAGAGACACCTCTCTCTGCGAGTGTGGTCTTGAGAATGGTACCCCGGATCATATTTGCTTTAACTGCCCAAATTTGTTCTGTTCTCTTTATGATCTTCTGCCCCCTTATGTCCAAAGACCGGCTACATTTAAATCTGTCCTGAAATATGTTAATACCCCCTTTTTCAAAACCCTAGCTTCATTTATTTGTTCTAAGAATATTAAACTGTAAGGCTATATTTTACAAATATTCTAAATCTGGTGATAGTATAATGTGTGACGTCTTTTGGGTTTTAGGTTCCCCATCGGTCACGCGGTGGAATTCCGTTCAAGAAAGGATTTTTTAAACCGACCAAAGTTGAAGTGTCATTCCCATGACTGACTCGTCATTGGCAGTAATAGTCGTCCAAATTAGGACCGATTTGAAATTGATATTAACAAAAACAAAAAATATGCCTTGGGCTCTAGAGTAGGCTACGATTTTCGCCGAAAGCACACGAGTGTAATACTACTTCCTGCTCCTGCATAAAACTTTTCTTCACTATTTTGAAAAGTTATCTAAAGTGAAGTGTCATATTAGTTCCGATATTTCTATTACACGAATTTCACCGATTCTATACGAGCCGAGCCGAGTAGCCGAGGTATATTATAAAAGCTAACAGACTGTATGTGCACGCCTACGAGTGCCATTTATGAATTTGAGAATTTGTGCTGAAAATCCCTCATTAGCTAGAGCGGTTTCAGCGCACCGCGGGTCCGCGGGTCATTGTTCTGATAGCCAAGAAACCTAATTGTTCGCGGAAGTTTTCGAAATCATATTTCTCAACTCAAAGATTTTCCAGCTGAATTTTTTTTACGTTAATGTTATAGTTAAATCTAATAGTCGAAATAGATTACATTGTAAATTACTAACTACATAACAGCGGCTTGTCAGCGTGTATATATATAATTATAGAGGTTTATTTCAATTAATGATTTTTGTCATTCGAAATGCATCGGTACCTAAACTGGGGAAACCTGGTTTTTCATTTTTAGGGTTCCGTACCTCAAAAGGAAAAAACGGAACCCTTATAGGATCACTTTGTTGTCCGTCTGTCCGTCCGTCCGTCTGTCAAGACCCTTTTTCTCAGGAACGCGTGGAGGTATGAAGCTGAAATTTATATCAATTACTCAGGTCTACTGTCCCTTGAAGCTGTGAAAAAATCAAACTTCTAAGCCAACGCAATCAAAAGATACAGCCGTTTATGCCGCAAATTTTCGACACTTGCAAGGGAATCAAAACCTACAGGGTGCTTCCCGTGAACTCAGAATCTTGAAATTTGGTACGAAGCAACGTCTTATAGCATAGATAAAGGAAAAATTACGAAAACCATAAATTTTTAGTTACATCTCATAATATATATTTTTTTAATAATTTTAAACTTACTACCCATTTCCTCATAAACGCGTAGAGGTATTAAATTGAAATTCATACCAAATACTCAGGTCTATAATACAGGTTTGTACGGAACCCTCGGTGCGCGAGTCTGACTCGCACTTGGCCGGTTTTTGTTCTAATGTTTTTGCTGTTGTTGAAGTTAAACTTTTATGAATTAACTAATTTAAATAAAATCTTTGTACGTAATTAAATCAATTATACCACTACGTAGTGTTTACAGCTAGATAGGTATGGGTCGTATCCTCTGTGGTACGTATCTAGATCCTATTTTTAATAGTGCTGTTGTTTGATAAATAATTTTCCAGCTACTTTCCGAGTCTAACACCTACACCGAAAAAAAGGCCAGACATTCTCCGAGCTGCGAGGAAAAATATTGAAAGGCCAGCGTTTGAAGCAATTTCATACATCGTTGGATCTCCAGGGAAATAAGACAAGGTTGTCTTCGACTGGCGTTCCTTTCGGCTCTTGGCGCGAAAATAGATACAATCTCCGTACTGTAGACGACCAAGACCTAAACAATCAATCAAATAAAATGTATTTCAACGTAAATAATTACATTCTGTTTGCTGAATGTCAATGTATAATGTAAAATGTAAGCCGCCGCCTTCGGGCCGTATTGGAGTGGAGAAAAAGGCAGTGGGAAAAAAAAAACTTCACTCTGACCAGCTTTTCGCATGTCAAATTACATCAGTTGCCATCTATCTACCTTGTCAAAGTCAAAATAATCATTTTCTCATGCATCAGGCTAGAAGAGGTTAATGTGACAAGGTTCTAACGTGTTTACATGTTAGTGTAGGCGACTGTACATATCATACCAAAATAAGCAAAACAATAAAAGTTAATTTGGGTACATTTCTACTCTAATTGATTTTCCATTTAGGCAATGGCAAACTATTCTAAAGTCTGCAGTGGATCCCGACCTATAATACTGACAACAGCTGCTCCAATATGATGATCATCATCAGCATAATATGCTAGCTGCGTTATAACTTTATAAGCAAACAGCTCTGACTCAAGCCCGGGAATCTCGCCGTCAAGAGGCAATCAACTAAAACGATCCCATGGTACCTTGACTGTACGTTAATGTACGTTACATAGCTAGCGATGTACAGCCAATCACAGTCGTAGCTGACCTTCAACGCCTTATTGGGCTGAGCTTAAGAGCTAGTATGCAATAAAATGAGGTGTATCCGGGCGACTCTACGTGCGAGTACCGAGCCAATATTTCGCCCGAGCTATTTCTGTCTGAACGCAACGCAGCGCGCATTGTAAACAGATTTATGGGGGCGGCTGTGGTACTGGGCGTATTCTCTTCGTCACTGGCTGATGGATAGCAGACCCTAAATGGGCCATCGAGGCAAGAGTGATAAATCCCTTACCCCACCCATGCCCACGCTAAACTCACAAAGTAATCTTGCCAAAATCTATGTACCAACCCAATTCTTCCCGCGGGTGTCGTAAAAGGCGACTAAGGGACGCAAACCGGGGGGTGGGCAGCAGCACCCCCTGCAGTGCAATTCAACCTAACTGCGATCCCCAACCCGCATGCCCCGCGTGGGGATTATGGGCATTACCCCCAATGATGATGCGCTATATACGACGCTCCTTAGGGGAGGGCTATGTCCAGCAGTGGACTAGTACAGCCTGACGACGATTATTATGTGTTTTGTTTCAAAATTATCTCTAAAAAACACTATACAAAAAAGTATAAAGTGAAGTAACGTAACCTACTATTATAGTACCCGGAACCGGCGTGGATGCATGCAATCACTTATGAACGTTGATAAAGCGAAGGTGATCTGTAAGGATCGTGGCAAGTGGCAGTCCCTGGTCTCTGCCTACCCCTCTAGGATACTGACGTGAGGATATGTATGTACGTAATTTAATATTGATATCAGCAATATGGCCGCCAATTTATTGTACTTCTTCTTTTGTAACTGTTGCCTCTGGAATTACTTTCTGGTATGTACAATATTACTTGCTGTGTGGTGTCGGCCTAGAGAATAGCACCAACCCAAATTCTTCCCGCGGGTGTCGTAAAAGGCGACTAAGGGACACAAACCGGGGAGTGGGCAGCAGCGCCCCCCTGCAGTACAATCCCACCAAACTACGATCCCCAATCCGCATGCCCAGCGTGGGGATTATGGGCATTATCCCCCAATGATGGCACAACCTTGCGCTATGGCGCTCATTAGGGGAGGGCTATGTCTAGCAGTAGACTAATATAGCCTGAAGAAGAAGAAGATGTACAATAAAGAAAAAGAAATCTTATCTTGTCTTATCTTATATGTATAAAATTCTCGCGTCACAGTGCTTGTTACCGAACTCTTACCAAACAGCTTCACCGATTGGGTTTTTTTTTGTAATTGGAAGGTCTGAGAATCTGTCGTAGGCTAATAAATTAATATGGCAAAACGTTGCATTGTAGGAGATAGGCTTTCTCTAGGAGAGGAAGAGAGAGAATATGAGATTAACCACCAAGCGCGCCCACCGCGGATTGGCAATTTCAAGCGCTGAGGTATGTAAGTACCTCAGGTGCTCAGGTTTCCTCACAATGTTATCCTTCACATCTGGCGAATGTTATTGCCACTATAACTTCACAAGTGTAATTGGTAGTTCCTTCGGTGTGCACAAACCCAAATGAGAACTACTGCGAATACTATAAACTTTGAAATGAAGTCTTTGTATCCATTCTCTTCCATTCATTTTATTTTGTTTCCGTGTTTATGCTTTGATTTAACTTTAAAGTTTTATTACCATTTAATGCCTAATTGTTTTTTATTTACTAAGAATAAGCATAGGAAATCCGGCGGAGACTGAAAAATAGCATTAATGCTGTGGCTCCGACCATTTTAAAAGTGTGAACTAAATTATGTATTCGTATGATAAGCACATTTGTTACTTTTGAATAAAGTTTATAAGCAAATTTAATATTTTATTTATGTCCCCACTGCTGGGGCATGGGTCTCTTCCTGCATCGCAGAAAGGTAAGGTCGTATTCCACCACGGGGGCCAAGTCCGGGTTGGTGGAGGATTGTAAGACAGTGGCGGGCCTTAATGTCGGAAGTTATCAAGCTCATGTCTTTCAGTGGATCACTGTCCTATTAAGATGGTTATTAGCAGGAAGGTTGAAAAAAATGCCACAAGTGGTAGTAGCGGGATGTTCACCCATCCAGCACCTGACCGCGCCTGTTGTTGCTTAACTGAAGTGATTGATTCCCATTACTCAATTCCACCAGGCCACCAGCGCTTCACTAGGCCACGAGCGCGCTATAAACTTTGTCTCTACGTAAGTGTCATTATATCCGTAGGAGATGCTCCTTTTGCTTGTACACGACCATCAGTCATGTTTCGAACTGTTTTCTGCTCGGCAAAGTTACCGTGTATGTCTGATACATTTGTAAGTTTATTGAAGGAGTACCACACACTGATAGTACAGAGCGTAGTGATATTTTGGGTATAGCCGTGGTTAAGATTTTGACTCGGGTTAAAATAAAGCGGTGTCAATCGGCGGTGGCTATACGTGAGTACAGTATGTTAGCTTTTAGAATATACTTCGGGCTCTAGAGTAGGCTTCGGTTTTCGGCGAAAGCACACAAGTGTAATACTACTTCCTGCTCTGTATAAAACTTTTTTCCACTATTTTGAAAAGTTATTTAAAGTTGTGTCATATTAGTTTCGATATTTCTATTACACGAATATATCCGTTTCTATCTGATAGTAGCCGAGGTACATTCTAAAAGCTAATAGACTGGCTAATACCACGGAATAAATAAAGTGATACTCTCTGTAAGTGTCCCGAGTCCCTGAGTGCCCGACCTTAGTCAGTGTCCTGAAGTGAGGTCGACGGGTTCAAAATCGTAGTTTTAAACTCGGTATAGACGTATAGGTCGGTATAGGTCGCAACCAATTCAGAGCTATCTTTTGGGGTAGGTAGGTAGGTAGCAAAATCAACCATGATATTTTAGCTACCCGCTGTCCTGACGTACACTGTGATGCAAATAGTTAGAAGAAGTTTGTAACTCCTGTAAATTCTCATAAAAGGTTGTTCGGAACCCGATTCCTTAAAACACTCCTCACATTTAAAAACCTATTTAGAGGCTAAAAATTTCACCCATGCCGGGATTCGAACCCGCAACCTCTGGCTATCCGGCATGGGTGAAATTTTTAGCCTCTAAATAGGTTTTTAAATTTGTTCCTTAGCACGGGTTAGTGCATTAAAAATAAAAATAGTACACTCCTCACAGTCAAATTTTGTATTGAACGTTGCGTTGCCTGAGATGCAGATCTAATATCTAGTTCAGGCAGAGAAGTGAATTGTTTAATACAGCTTTTCCTTAAATTATGTAAGTAGCAAATCTCCTAACCTAAAAATCTAAACGGACTGTTTAGTGATATAGTCCATTTATCCTTAATTGCCCAATTTAGTACACAAGATTCTAACCTCAGAATTCACTTTTGAGGTTGCAATCTTGTTCATGCTTAAATTGGCAGGCTTTGCTTAAATTGGCAGCGTGTTATCTAGCGTCCCAGTTTACTTTTTTAATGGCAGTATGTCACTTCTCGTCTAAAAAGTCCTTTAAAAAAACTTTAGCGGTAGGATATTGTTAACTAAAATGGTCAAGGAAGGATAAATTGACTGTTGGTAAAAGTTTCAAGAAATAAGTATTATTATTATTTAAATATTTTGTCGTAAAGGGAAAGCCATAATATTTAAACTCTGGAGTGTTAAATAGAATTAGAGTTGTTAGAAATAGGACCATTAGATCAGACATTTCTTGCTCTAACATTGTGACAAGAAAAAGAGGGAAGACACAATAAAAAAGTAAGTTAACTAGCAAGGAGGTAATAAATACTTTATGGCCGGCGTAAACAGGTTGATGTATGAAGAGGACAGGCCACTTTATTGTACGTTCACGAAAAAATGTTAGGTGCTCCAGAATGGATGCCCGCGAGCGGTAGGAGAGCCCAGTAGATAGAACAATGGACTCGGAAGCGAGAGACCTAGGTTTGATTCTCAGTGCGGTTATGAACCAATGACTTTATTTTCTAAGTTATGTACATTTGTGGAGTTATAGTAGTAATACTGGGTCATCTATCTCCCTCCAAAATGGTTGAGACTGATGATGGCTGACCTCTGCATTGTGCTCGTGAACAAGTGCGGTTTGTGTGTCTGGCCGCAGCACATGTCATGTTTTCACGGCTTACGTAAAAAAAAAATAATGCCTTAGTATTTAAAGTTATTAATGGCAATCAAGGAATCTTATGAGTATAGGTGGTATCTAATGTATTAGATTTAAGAGGACTTGAGAAAAGATGGTCAGAGTGGAGTTTTTTTTCCCGCTGCCTTTTTCTCCACTACACTACGGCCCGAAGGCAGCGGCTTTCACTTTAATGTTACATTGTACTTTGACATTCAGCAAACAGAATGTAAATTCTTTACGTTGAAATAAATTGAATTGAATACCACTCGCTAATGGTGAAGGAAAATATTGTGAGAAAACCTGAGTGTCTGAGGTGTCCAAATATCTCAGCGCTGGAAATTGCCACTCCGCGGTAGGCACGCATGGTAAATGAACATACTCTTTGTCTGAGAGAAGGCCTATGCCCTGCAGTGGGACGTTTATAGGCTGAAAGAAGGTCTGGTGATCAGGTAATTGTGTTTTCGAAACAAATCACCAGGTTTGCCATAAAACGCAACAAGTCGGTAAAGCGGTAAATCAGAGATGACATTATTGTTAACTAGCTGCGCTGAAATGTTTGGCTGACCGAGCTGAAAATACACTCTGGCCAGACGAACGGTTGATATACAATTGATATCGCGGCTATTCTTAACTGCCTTATTCAGTATTCAGTGCCATATTCACTGCTGATTCTGAAATTATACCTTATCTTATTCCCGAGACGCCTAGTGACCAGGTGGAGTGACGACATTCGTAAAGTGGTGGGCAGTGACTGGAAAGGGAGAGCCGAAAATCGGGCTCAGTAACGTGTTTTATTATTATTATTATTATTAAATTCTTTATTGTACCTGTAAAGATTGTACAATTGGCGGGCTTAATACTAAATAGTATTTTATTCTAGCCAACCAACAGGTGACGTGGAGAAGGTGGCAGAGGTAGCAGTGGACTGCCACCGGCTGTTTAGATATAGATTGATTGAGAACACTTTAATGCACAACCAGATACAAAGAATTAAAACCCCGATTTGTCGAATCTAAGTAATTATACTATTTTTATTTTTAATGCACTAACCCGTGCTAAGGACAAATTTAAAAACCTATTTAGAGGCTAAAAATTTCACCCATGTCGGGATTCGAACCCGCAACCTCTGGCTATCCGTGCCAGCGCTAAAGAGGTTCGAAATTTCACTGATGCCGGTGAGTCGCCCATTTGCTCAATTGGTAGAGCGCTGGCACGGATAGCCAGAGGTTGCGGGTTCGAATCCCGACATGGGTGAAATTTTTAGCCTCTAAATAGGTTTTTGATTCTAAGTAAGTTTATTTAATTGTTGGTGTTATCGCTTAGAGAGGTCTCTTTCAAACAACCTTTGGATTGAGCGGATTACATGAAAAATTGTATTGATAATGATGATCTTACTCCCCCTACTTCATTATGTTTGTATCACGCCCTGCCAGTGTCTATTCATGAACAAGACAAAGTTTTTATTTCATACCTGAAGCTAGATCGTCTTAATAATTTCCATTAAAATAACCAAATCAAGACACGGGGTATTGCTTCCCAAAAATACAATTCTACAAATCCCTTGTCTCCTTCCCTCCTTGTATTGTATTAAAAGGAAAATACGAATACCCGACTTTGACTCTGTACCATTTGACCCATCTCAGTCAACTATAGGAGTGAACGGGTCGGAAAATAAGCTGTTTGTGTGACGTCACGGCACGGTAGGGACCGTAAAATTAGATGCACAATGATAAGGCCATTTCTACTGGGATAAAGGTCAGCCTACCACCAGACAGGCTGATGTCTGTCTAGTGGCATTAAATGGTATATTCAATTGAATATTCTATCTATATTCCTTGTAACCTCAGGGGCATTATTAAGTAAGTATTTACTGAGTTGAGTGACGTTGATTTTTACTTTTTTTAAGCTATTACGGGAGTCAAATGCATACATTTTTTGACATTTTGGAGTTGTCGAAATTAATGAGGATTTACGAACAAAAAGTTCACAAATCTCCATCAATGGGGATTTTCAATGGGAATTAGTGGAATAACCCAATCCGACAGAGTGGAATGCTACGTAATAGAAGGGCTGGTAAGAGAATTCAGGACATATTATGCGCATCAAGCCGAGACCTTCCTCAGGGAACAGACCCGTGCTCCTCGGTGGGGACCTAATGGGTTGATGACGATGTGTATCAGATCCTGTCGGAATCCTGATGATTTTGACAGCAATATATAGTATTCAAATTAACAATTAGACCATTAGCTTTGTGAAAGATTCAGGACGACATCAGAAATAAAACAATCCGCCAAAGAACTAAGGTGATTGATATAGCCTATAAGATTAGCAAGCTGAAGTGGCAGTGGACTGGTCACATCTGCCGAAAAACCGATGGTCGATGGGGTGCAAATATTCTTGAGTGGAGACCACGAACTGACAAACGCAGCGAGGACGCCCACCGGCTCGCTGATGTTCTATCGGTTCAGAGTTCAGCAGTTCTATCCCCTGATGCAGAGGAGAGGAAGTTGATGCCTAAGGTTGTCTGCAAGAGATCACTTTTAGTGATAAGGCCACCGTCTGATCTCTTAAGTTAAGAAATATCCGTGTAATTTTAATTTTTATGTACAATATAGTTTTCTCTATCTATCTATCTCCAGAAGAGGATGAGTACAGGCTGATTGATTGATGGTTAAGGATTTGGTGCGGTGGTATAGAAGCTGGATGCTACCGCTTGTCTTGTCTACAATAAGATCCCTGAAGATGTTAAGCTTGCCTGAAATGCGGTTTAAATGAGGTGTAAAGTACACGTGCCAAAAGGGATACTATTACATAAAGGATTATTTAGATGACGATGATGTCTGGAATAAAGTCATAATTTCTATTTATTATAATAATTATTGTATAAACTCTGTTAAGGACTTTGAAAAGACTAAGTTTGGAGATTTTTTGACCCTTTTCTCCAAAATGATGTAGTTTTTTAAATGGATAGTAATGTTAGTAACTTAGTAACGTTCATTAATTAAGGTGCAGTTTCCGTACTAATTTGAATAAAACCTGTGGTGATTTGATTTGTAAACTCGTAACGTAGAGCTGAAATCCATTGCTTTAATTGGATTGCAAATGTTTTGCTCTATGCAATTCTATTCTCAGTCAGTCATTTTCGCATCTGGTAACAGATTATTTTGTTTTAAATCAGCTAGCGCTATTATCAGTTTAAAAACATAGGGAAGACAAAAAGCAAAAAAACAAAACAATTGGTTGGCATAGCTAGCCAGATTTGGAGGTGACACGAGTGCGAATCTTTTATTAATGCTGTATAGTTCCAGAGGAGTAAAAAACAAAGTCATATTTTCTATCTAGTCGCAAAAGCGTGGTAGTATAGTCCTATTTAATAATAGGACTATACTAGTTAGTTAGTTAGTTAGTTAGTTAGTTAGACCTGAGATTTCCGCACTTAGCCTCATAGTTGGGCCATTGTACGTAGCAAGCGCTGAGGTACGCTAACACCTCAGACACTAGGGTTTCCTTACGATGTTTTCCTTTACCGTCAGCGAGTAGTATTGCTACTATAATTTCACAAATGTACATAACTTAGAAAACAAAGTCATTGGTACATGCCGGGGTTTGAACCCACGACCTCCCGATTGAGAAGCCGGCGTTCTACACCGCTCCGCTACCACCGCTCCGCTACCACCGCTTAGGACTATACTACCATACAATGTTATTTATAATTTGATGCCTTTTAACACAATTTTCTACACACTACACACAACACACACACATTTCTTAACATTTTTTTATAAGAATATTTATCCCCAATTTAAAAAAAAAATATGTCTAATGAGTTTAAAAACCTATTTAGAGGCTAAAAATTTCACCCATGCCGGGATTCGAACCCGCAATCTCTGGCTATCCGTACCAGCGCTCTACCAATTGAGCCAATGGGCGACTCACGGCATCAGTGAAATTTCGAACCTCTTTACAATATTCTCTGTATTACGTACAGGCAGCGACATCTGACTTAAGCAAATTGCATTACTTACAGCCCCGACTACCTACTTTGCAGTTAGGTTTAACATCGGAACGATATCACTGTACTCACATGATTACACTATTTTTTATTTTTAATGCTACCTTGCTGCTGCATTTTATTTTTAACCCTATTTAGAGGCTAAAAAAATTTTTAGCCTCTAAATAGGTTTTTAAATTTGTTTCTTAGCACGGGTTAGTGCATTAAAAATAAAAAATAGTGTAATCATGTGGGTACAGTGATATCGTTCCGATGTTAAACCTAACTGCAAAGTAGGTAGTCGGGGCTGTAAGTAATGCAATTTGCTTAAGTCAGATGTCGCTGCCTGTACGTAATACAGAGAATAGTGTAAAGAGGTTCGAAACACTGATGCCGTGAGTCGCCCATTGGCTCAATTGGTAGAGCGCTGGCACGGATAGCCAGAGGTTGCGGGTTCGAATCCCGGCATGGGTGAAATTTTTAGCCTCTAAATAGGTTTTTAAAAGTATTATAAACAAAGTTATGCTTTTTATTCCACTGGTGGCGCTAGTTAGCCCGCAAAGCGCCTTAAGACTTTGTAGCAGAAGGGTTTTATACTTTTTTTTACTAAAAACAATTTTGTTGTTGTAAGTAGTTAAAATAGGGCGTCCAACGACAGCCAATCGATCGCACTGAAACGGCTTCCTCTGACACGACTAATCTGATAACTGATATTAAGTGACTGGAAACGTTAGCCAGACTGATGCAAACCGTGGTTGGCTCAAAAGTACGCCCGTAGTTATGAACATGTAGCAAAAGATATGCGCTAGTCCCACTGTTGGTACTTTTAAGAAGCGGTTGAAAGAGCATTATCTATATCTGTCATAACATTGAGCTATATTTTTTGTATTTATTTTTAGTTTATTAAGTTCATTTATTTCTTTCATCGTTAGGTAGGCTATTCAATATTTATGTACTATATTTTGTACACGTATAAAGACCCGCTTTTTACTGCTTCTCCGACTCTCTAAGGTTTGTTAAGAAATCTCTTTCAGAGTAAAGCTCGCCTTTGTACATGTTGTTTTTTATGTAATGCCCTGTTAAATGTATCGTATGCAATAAAGTATAACAATAATAATAATCTTATCTTATCTTATCTTAATGTAGGTAGAGATTATAATTCAATCAAATCAATTTATTTCAACGTAAAGTATTAACATTCTGTTCGCTGAATGTCAATGTACAATATAAAATATAAGTCGCTGCCTTTGGGCCGTATTGTAGTGGAGAAAACGGCAGCGGAAAAAAAAACTCCACTCTGACCATCTTTTCTCAAGTCTTCTTAAACCAAATACATCAGTTGCCACCTATAAGTATACCTAATAAGATTTCTTGTTAACAACCCTGAATGCCAAAGCATTAGTCAAATGTCTCACAATAGTAGGGGAAAACATAAGTGCTGCGGCCAGACACACGAGCACTCGTTCACGAGCATAACGTAGTGGTCAGCCATCCAGCAATACGGTCCTTTATCTGTCCTACATTCAGTAGGCCCTCCCGCCCCCGAATCCGACTTATTAGTCATTCAAACAAGTGTCACTCTCAGGCACTCGTCACAAAAGGACGTATCGAGCACCTTGTGCACCAATGGTTAAAACCATCTGGGTAAGCGAGACCTACATTTCGGGGTCTCTATCGACCGAGTCCAAAAATAATCAACACTGCACCGCACCGAGCTCTTAGCAACAACCAGGTCAGCCCAAACGAGTGAGAAGTTAAATAACAACTAAATATTTCGAATGGACACGAAAAGTGCATTATTAACTAAGGACTACTATCAAAATATATCGTCTTATTAATAAAAAATTACCATTCCTTAAAACAGTCCATATACGCTGATTAAAAAAAATTGACCTGCTTCTACTGTAAATTGTAAAACTGTACCTACTGTGTGTACCTACAGGCCGCCGTCTGTACCCTTAGATACTTCATTTGCTGTGTGGTGTTGGCCTAGAGAATAGCACCAACCCAAATTCTTCCCGCGGGTGTCGTAAAAGGCGACTAAGGGACACAAACCGGGGGGTGGGCAGCAGCGCCCCTGCAGTACAATTCTACCAAACTGCGGTCCCCAACTCGCATGCCCAGCGTGGGGATTATGGGCACTACCCCCGAATGATGGCACAACCTTGCGCTATGGCGCTCATTAGGGGAGGGCTATTTCCAGCAGTGGACTAATATAGCCTTAAGAAGAAGAAGAAGAACACTTAATTGTAAATAAAAAAAGGGAATTACTTCTCTCTTTAGTAACATTGTCAAATAAAGTGTATTCTTATTGTACCGATGTAATCTCTTTACACCATTTTAGACAAGAATATTAAGGCGCTTATGGGCACTATTTTATATCTAGCGCCACCAATGCAATAAATATCACAGTTTTTTTTACATTAAGTGTTTTTCAAAAAGTAAACATGAGATTATACTATTTTTATTTTTAATGCACTAACCCGTGCTAAGGACAAATTTAAAAACCTATTTAGAGGCTAAAAATTTCACCCATGCCGGGATTCGAACCCGCAACCTCTGGCTATCCGTGCCAGGTGCTCTGGCACGGATAGCCAAAGGTTGCGGTTTCGAATCCCGGCATGGGTGAAATTTTTAGCCTCTAAATAGGTTTTTAAACATGAGATATTTAAAAACCTATTTAGAGGCTAAAAATTTCACCCATGCCGGGGCTGGCACGGATAGCCAGAGGTTGCGGGTTCGAATCCCGGCATGGGTGAAATTTTTAGCCTCTAAATAGGTTTTTAAATTTGTCCTTAGCACGGGTTAGTGCATTAAAAATAAAAATAGTATAGTGAGATATTTAATTTAATGTAATATTTGTGGCAACTATTTTTTGAACATACAGCCTAGAATGTAGTATAAATTTAATATCCTAGGACTTTAATCGATTTCCGCTAAAAACGGCCGTTTTTGACGAAAATCAACTGCACTGCACTCACGCGCGAACACTTTGGCGATAGGACCAAATTATGAATAAAATAATATGTAAAATTGACTAAGACATCTTAACAGTTCTAGGTGAAGACGCATAGTGACAATTAACAAAACACAACAATTTCAAATAAAGAGAAAATTAACCTTTTTAGTATGTGCCATGCACCTTCTTGCTGTACTGACTCGTACGACGTCCTAGATTGTTAATCCTAGGTTCTAAAGATAGTTATCACAGTTGTTAAGATTTCACATTTTTAGATAAGAATGTATTATAATACAAGTTATGATGTTTATTCCATTGGTGGCGCTAGTTTGCGCCCCTAAGCGCCTTAACGGCACCTATACGGTGCTTAACAATATTTTTTTTTTTCACAATTGGGGCTATTGACTGTACTAAGTTCTATGTCTTCTTGTCTATAAGAAACCTAACCGTTCAAAAAAATAAAAGAATCGCTCATTTTACGACACCGCAACACTATACCGTTTTACCCGACCGCGAAAGCTAATATTTCTATTTTTTATTAAAGTGTACATCCATAATTTAGCGCAATTTCTGAATTGAGTTCAAAGGCGCGGTAAAGGTGTGGTATTTGTTAGTAAACAATTGGTTCTATGCGCGGCTTCATTAAGACGTTAGTGGTTGTTATGTACAGATTCTGGAAAGTATTTGGATCAGCTGTGAGCAAATACAACACTGTTATAGCTTCTGGATGCCTTAGAATAAAATTTTATAAATTATTATACTATTTTTTTTTTATTTTTAATGCACTAACCCGTGCTAAAAATAGGTTTTTAAATTTTATACATTGTTAGACTAGATATTGAGTTATCATTGGAATAAGTTTTGCCACTATTTAAAATTTGGCATTATAGCAAACATTGCGTGGTATTTGTATGATAAATTTTATTTAATCTGTTCAGATGTAAACCGTTTCTTTTCCTTTCCTACTTGTTGTATCCTCTGTGATACAACATGTACTAGGAAGCTGAAATTTACTAAACAAGATTGACCAACCAACCATAGAATAAAATAAAAATAAATACCTATGATTATATTTTTACCTAAAGTCTCCACCTGCACTAGATAAACAGGCTACGTAAAAAATATCTAAATTAAAATCTAATTTCTATCAATATACAATTACTTTTCATACACAAATAAGAGAAAATGCGATGTTATATAGTAGGTTTACATATAGACGGCCTCAAAATATCGACTACTGAAATCAATCGACCAACTACCTAAATAGTTTCCAACCATAAATCATACTTCACCAAAACAACTTCGCTCTAACACAAACAAAATAAAAGAACCAGAAGAAGTATTTTATACCAACAAAAAAAAGGTAACACCTAAACTCTTTTTTTTTTCTAAAGTGCCTGGCCAGTATGGGTAATAATCTTGACTTTGACCAACATGCCAATAAGGCAACAAAAAAATAATTTTACATTCACAAAAAAAGTTCAAACCTGAACTCCTTTCTCTTCTGTGTCTGGCATGTCGGCGTTTTTCTTTACTTAACCACTTTTTAAAAAGAAAAAACTTTTTCTCCCGAGTTTCTACGTTTGGAACGCGTGCGTCCCGATAGATGCCCTGGAACGGTATGTCTGCGGTCGGCGGGAAGCCACACTGGAGTCTTAGGGCACGGGCACACTGAGGGCGGAAAACCACCGGATGTCGTTATTTTCTTCGAGGAATATTTGCTGTTTTCGTAAGGCATTCCGACGGGTAGTACTAAGTAGTTACAATGATTGGGCACATTTATGTGAATTGGTTACTAAACCTAAAGTGAGGCGTGCTACTTACGTCTAGAGAAAAACTGGGGCTAGGAGCCATTTATCCCGTGCAGTAGCTCTTACTTTACATTTTTAAGATTCCGTACCCAGAGAATATGACTACGCGCTATTATTACGCTCATAACGTCTGTTTCCCTGGCCTATAAAAAGGTTTATTGTTGTATTATAATTTTTCGTTGATGTAATTTGAAGAGCTACAGCCTCTTGTCACGATCCTGACTGAGATCTCGGTTGACTCTGCTTAAATAATAATCGATCGAAGTAAAATTTTTCGATGACCTACTAAGAAGACGTGATAAATCTACTTATGTGAACGTAGGTGCATTACGTGATGCGGTAATATTTTACCGGAAATATTATACTCATGTGCGTGACACATGCAGAACTGATATAATGGACTCTGAACTAATGTTTACTTCCCACAATCATAGCAGTGTAACTCATTGCTAGGATTTCTAGCAGAAAGAGAGAGAAAGAGAGAGAGAGTGAGAGGAAAAACTGGAAAACTTGTAATTAGCTGTTCGTTTTTAAAAATGAGTACTTTTGCAGTTTTCCTTTTGGCTTGTAAAGGTTTCTGTAAATAACAATCGGTTTATGCGACACTTTTTTGACTAGAAGTTGGTTCGACATGCTACCCCAAATTATTGTATGATGAAAAGATAACATTACTTTTTATTCTCAAATTTAGTTTTATATTAGATATATTAGTCGCAACCATTTATCAGGTATAATTTAATTGTCAGATTTTTGTCGAGAAATGATCTCGACAACCATTTGCCGGACTGGTCTGAAGTAGCCCAGTACAGTTAACTCTGTTATGAATTGGGGGAGGCCTTTGCCCAGCAGTGGGACATAAACATAGAGGCTACGTAAAAAAATAATTAAATTCCCGACGATTAGACCCGTTTTCTTATATAACTAAAAATAATAATGAAGTCATTAAGGCAGGCCACCTATTAAATACGGCTTAAGCCACAATTGATTGTAATGATTATTGCAACGTTGCCGAAACATCTGGAATTAAGGTTACCTAATAAAATTAAACAATCGAGATTAGTTCGGATTTTTTTTGTGTTTGCATAGTCGCAGTGTGAATTCACCCTAGCGAATTACAGTCGAATTATCGAACGTGTTGGAAATAGCCAAATAAAATATACATTACAATAAACATTATGATTCGTCTTAATGTACATAATTTTAATGTTGTAGGTACTTAATCCTCAGCCATCCTCGTCCAGCCGTCACCAGCCAACTATCGGTAATAAAAAGTGTTGGATAGAGATGAAGGTGTGGTCAATGGATACTATTACTATTAAACGCTACGTTAATACACGTACTACTATTTTTATTTTGTTTATTTCTGAAACCCAGAGTACAAATAAATAAAATAAATAAATAAATATTCATGGACATATTACACAGATCTCGTTAGCCCTATACTAAGTACAACTAAATTACTTCTGTTATAGGTGCTAACTCGCCGATAGATGTAATACAATAAATACAAAGATAACATCCAAGACCCAAGACAAACTAGAAAAGTTCGTTTCCTAGTTTGACCCGGCCGGGGATCGCACTCGAGACCTTCCGTTTTCCAGACAGCATGCCAAATCGCTGCGCCACCGAGACTTTCACACAAGTTTAATAATACACCTATTATATTTGTATGCAATGTGCGTAATATGTCCTACTGCAGGGCACAAGCCTTTTCTCGGTGAGAGTATGGGCTTAATCACCATACGTGCCCACCGCGGATTGGCGATTTCAAACTCTGAGGTATGAGAACGTCTCAGACACTCAGGTTTCCTCTCGATGTTTTTCTTCACCTCTTCCTCTTTCCTCTTTTGAACGAGTGGTATCGCTACTATAACATCATAAATGTAATGAAAACTGTTTTTATACGGATTTATGCTCGTTTAATTTAATTTCAATTAATAATCGGTATCTTTAAGTTCATATAAAGTAATTAGTTTATAAATTTAATTTTAACTTTAATTACTAATAATCAATATTGTTGACTTTATATAAAAAATAATTGGTTTGTCTATTTTGGAACGTAACTTCATAATTAACTTTTGTAATTTTTGCCGAGGGTAGTAAACTAACCGTTAATGATTTCTAAAAGACACCTGTCACCTCAGTCATCCGGGACCACGGCACCTGAAAAAGTGCCGAAACGTTGGAAAATTGTAAAAATGTAATAAACGAGCATAAATCCGTATAAAAACAGTTTTAATTATGTCTACTGCTCGTGTTAACCTTAGAAAATACTATCATAAATGTACCTACGTAACTTAGAAAATAAAGTAATAGGTACCTACTGCCGGGATTCAAACCTACGACATCCCGGATGTGAAGCCCTACAGCTCCGCCATAACCACTTTATACTTGTATACATTGTCAATAGTAAAGTTTGTGTCTATCTTTAGACGTGTGAATGTATGCCAAGGTATCAGGTGTAAACTGATAGAAAGATTGGATGTTATTTAACCAAATCCTGTGTATTAAAGTGTGGTGATATTTCTTATACTATTTTTATTCTTAATGCACTAACCCGTGCAAAGGACAAATTTAAAAACCTATTTAGAGGCTAAAAATTTCACCCATGCCGGGATTCGAACCCGCAACCTCTGGCTATCCGTGCCAGCGCTCTACCAATTGAGCCAGCCAGTGCTCAATCGGTAGAGCGCTGGCACGGATAGCCAGAGATTGCGGGTTCGAATCCCGGCACGGGTGAAATTTTTAGCCTCTAAATAGGTTTTTAAGTGATATTTTTTGTTTAAATTTAACGTGAATGAACTGGTAAGGGGAGCTGGTACGGGACGTCCCAGGCGGACATACATCGACCAAATAGGAGATGGATTAGCAAAGGGAAAGATAAAAAGTACCCGGAACCGGCGTGCGTGCATGCAACGACTTATGAACGTTGATGAAGCGAAGGTGATCTGTCAGGATCGTGGCAGGTGGCAGTCCCTGGTCCCTGCCTACTCGTCTTGGATACAGGCGTGAGGTTATGTATGTATGTATGTATGTATGTATGTATGTATGTATGTATGTATGTATGTATGTATGTATGTATGTATGTATGTATGTATGTATGTATGTATGTATGTATGTATGTATGTATGTATGTATGTATGTATGTATGTATGTATGTATGTATGTATGTATGTATGTATGTATGTATGTATGTATGTATGTATGTGAATAAACCTTAGGACATATCTAGTATAATTTATTAAGGGCAACTTGTATTCGTAACAAAGACTGCAATATAAATTACTTCGTAACCATTTCTGTCATTAACGAAGACGACGATTTGCATAATCTTCCTATCCCCGCTAACAGCTAAGTGTCTGATCAAGTGATGGTGTTGTGTAGAAGCTATTATACTTCATTGCACACGAAACATTAAGTAAGTAAGTACATTAAGTAAGGCAAGCTTATCTCTGTGAGACATTTCTTCCAGCAAATCTTGGAGAGTCGGAGCAGCAGTAAAAAACGGGTCTATATACCTGTACGAAATAAACTACATAGTCAGCAAAAACCCTTAACAATAACCTAAGCAGAAGTAATACACTAAATGGACTAAATACTTGTAAATATAAATAAACAAAATAAATAAAGTATTTATTATTCTCGATAAGTACCTATATAAAATTATTGTTATTTTAGAAAATTAAGAATTTCTTTTTCACAATCTTGAAGTTTTAGAAGCGGTCAATTTGTATGAAAAATTGAAGAAAACACACTCTAGAATCAAACCAGCACCACTCGGCTGTGGAATAAGTATTCTACCGATGCGCCACCACCACGGCTCCCATGAACAATGTATACTCACAATATACATTTTCCATTTAAGCTTAGTAAACATCGTGCGCCTTTGCATCATCATGAGCTTATCAGCCTGGGTAGTGCGATGACGCTAGTTTTTTTATGTCAAAAGTCGCGACTTTCCAGTATAATGACTGCTAAATTCTGACATTTTATCCCCACAAAAACGTGACACGTGCCAAAAAAATAGTGTTATTACAATATTATATAATACGAAATTTCACTGATGCCGTGAGTCGCCCATTGGCTCAATTGGTAGAGCGCTGGTACGGATAGCCAGAGGTTGCGGGTTCGAATCCCGGCATGGGTGAAATTTTAGCCTCTAAATAGGTTTTTAAATTTGTTCCTTAGCACGGGTTAGTGCATTAAAAAAAAAAAAAAAAATAGTGTAATCATGTGGGTACAGTGATATCGTTCCGATGTTAAACCTAACTGCAAAGTAGGTAGTCGGGGCTGTAAGTAATGCAATTTGCTTAAGTCAGATGTCGCTGCCTGTACGTAATACAGAGAATATTGTAAAGAGGTTCGAAATTTCACTGATGCCGTGAGTCACCCATTGGCTCAATTGGTAGAGCGCTGGTACGGATAGCCAGAGGTTGCGGGTTCGAATCCCGGCATGGGTGAAATTTTAGCCTCTAAATAGGTTTTTAAATATTACAATATAACCAATATTAGTCTACGATATATAAACATACATGCCCGTATGCCCAGCGTGGGTATTATGGGCATTAATTACCCCCAATGATAGCACAACCTTGCGCTTTGGCGCTCATTAGGGGAGGGCTATGTCCAGCAGTGGACTAATATAGCCTGAAGAAGAAGATATATAAATTATCTACAAAGTAATATCTTCCAGAAGGGCTGTTGCGTTTAGGAATTAGTCAACGGCTAAGTAACACTTGTGCTCGCGCGAAGCGCTCGTGGCCTAGGCGAACCGAGTGATTGGAATCAATCACTTGGTTAAGCAACAACAGGCGCGGTCAGGTACGGGATGGGTGAGCGTCCCGTGACTACCGCTAGTGGCATTTTTCCGAGCGCTTCCGTGCTTCGCAAGGCACGCTAAGCCGTTGGTGCCGGCTGTCATATAATGGCAGTCGTTAAGCCATGTCAGAGGCCTTATGGGCGGCTTGATAACTTCTGACAGTAAAGCCCGCCACTGTCTTACAATCCTCCACCAACCCGGACTTGGCCCCCGTGGTGGAGTATGGCCTTACCTTCCTGCAATGCAGGAAGAGACCCGTGCCCCAGCAGTGGGGACATATAAGGGTTGATAACGAAGTAACACTGAAGAAGAGGAAGAAGTTAAACTGAATCTGTGCACACTGATATAGTCCCCAAGATACAGGCTTAGCCTAGTTTGACTGCCGGTAAAAGTAAAACAATTTGTCTCCACTGGAAATAAATGATCTACTTACTTACTTACATCGTAATACCCAGGCGGAAAAGTAATACACGATTTATGTTGCCGGCGAGGAAAGGGTTTCATTTTAATTACCCATGTGCTGACAAGCATCATGAACGCCTGAAATATTTCTCAAAATAGAAGGTTCATGACCACAGACGTAAACATAATCAAATTTCGGGCACGCTTCAGCCCCGCTACCATGAGCAGGGCACTGGCTATATATATAGCTTTTCTCGAAGCGGTTCGTCGTATTTGGTTTGATCTGGTTATTACTAGAGAGCTTAAATTCTCTATGTACCTTATAATACTATGTATGTCACTGGAAATGGAAGTAGAAGTCCACTGTGTAAGTGGTTGCCATGTCGGGAAGATGGCTTCTGTCCTTTCGATTCCTTGACGTACTAAATGTCAGAAGCCAAATGACAGAAGCCAGAAGCGCTCGTGGCCTAAGCGAAGCGAGTGATTGGAATCAATCACTTGGTTAAGCAACAACAGGCGCGGTCAGGTACGGGATGGGTGAGCGTCCCGTGACTACCGCTAGTGGCATTTTTCCGAGCGCTTCCGTGCTTCGCAAGGCACGTTAAGCCGTTGGTGCCGGCTGTCATATAATGGCAGTCGTTAAGCCATGTCAGAGGCCTTATGGGCGGCTTGATAACTTCTGACAGTAAGGCCCGCCACTGTCTTACAATCCTCCACCAACCCGGACTTGGCCCCCGTGGTGGAGTATGGCCTAACCTTCCTGCGATGCAGGAAGAGACCCGTGCCCCAGCAGTGGGGACATATAAGGGTTGATAACGAAGTAACACTGAAGAAGAGGAAGAAGTTAAACTGAATCTGTGCACACTGATATAGTCCCCAAGATACAGGCTTAGCCTAGTTTGACTGCCGGTAAAAGTAAAACAATTTGTCTCCACTGGAAATAAATGATCTACTTACTTACTTACATCGTAATACCCAGGCGGAAAAGTAATACACGATTTATGTTGCCGGCGAGGAAAGGGTTTCATTTTAATTACCCATGTGCTGACAAACATCATGAACGCCTGAAATATTTCTCAAAATAGAAGGTTCATGACCACAGACGTAAACATAATCAAATTTCGGGCACGCTTCAGCCCCGCTACCATGAGCAGGGCACTGGCTATATATATAGCTTTTGTCGAAGCGGTTCGTCGTATTTGGTTTGATCTGGTTATTACTAGAGAGCTTAAATTCTCTATGTACCTTATAATACTATGTATGTCACTGGAAATGGAAGTAGAAGTCCACTGTGTAAGTGGTTGCCATGTCGGGAAGATGGCTTCTGTCCTTTCGATTCCTTGACGTACTAAATGTATGGTAAACTTGTCTTTTAAGCAGCGTTGCAATAGCGTCTGCTATTGTTCTGTGTTGTAGAAAATTTTTATTTTAAAGCATTGGAATCCCACCAAAAATATTTCATATAATTATTTTATTCACTTATTTAAATCTGAGTTTGCTGAGGTGTTCAAATCTCCGTGCTTGAAATTGCCAATCCGCGGTGGGCACGCGAGGTAATTAAGCCGATACTCTCTCCGAGAGAAGGTCTGTGCCCTACAGTGGGGCGTTTATAGGTAAATAAAAAAAACATAACATTACAGTCAAAACCACTGTGTTAAACAATTCATTATATACTCTGATGGAAATATAGTATCTGAAGTATTTAGTTCAAGATAATTATAAAAGTTTTAGAGTGCAGTTTTTCCTCCCGCCGCCTTTTTCTCCACTACAAATACGGCTCGAAGGTAGCGGCTTAAGAAATTCGTTAATAATACGATTAGATGACTGAAAAAAATCAAAACAATAAATTGTGTACAAATAACAAAGTTGGTAAGCCTCACGAGCTCAAAACGCTTCGGCTGTTAAAAACTTATTCAGATCCAAGGAGTTTGTGTAAAAAGATTTGACCCACTGTAACACACACTTGTAGCTGAGTGGAGTTTTATAGGCTAGTGATTAATTGAAATTCAGATTTGCTATTTTTAGACTAGGTATATTATAAAATCAGACATCCCACGTCCGGGAATGGCAAAGCACGAACTCAGTTTACAATAGTGACAAGCTCATCGTAATATTATTATATCCTTCATAGGGCATTGTATACCTACGTTTCTATTATAAAATGTCGTAAGATATATTGAGCTCGCCTGAAACGCGGTTCAAAAATGTGTTAAATACATTTTGTGCCATAAGTGCTACTTATAATATAAAGGATTATTTAGATGACAATGATGTCTGGAATTAAAGCCAGTACAATGCATGAGTTATATGTTTTATAATAATTATGTAGACTATTTAATTCAGGACTTTGAAAAGACTAAGTTTGGAGTTTTTTCTTGTCCATTTTTTCTCCCAAATGAATCTAGATTCTGAAATGGAAACCTAGTTTGACTTGTAACGTTCATTAGGCCGCAGTTTCTGTGCTACTTTGAATAAACCTTTTCATTTCATTTCATTACAACATAGCAATGTAAATCAATATTACCACAATAAAAACATGGTAAAATTATCGATAAAAAAAAGCGGCCGGGGGTAAGTGGTCGAGATTGGCTAGGGACCGGGAGAGTTGGCGTGAAATGGAAGAGGCCTATACCCAGCAGTGGGCTTCATTCATGGGCTGGATAGATAGATAGATAGAAAATTATCTATATCATGTTCTAAAGTTAACACGAGTACTAGACATAATTAAAACTGTTTTAATACGGATTTCACTCGTTTACTATATTTTTACAATATTCCGACGTTTCGGCACTTTTACAGGTGCAGTGGTCTTGGATGGTCTCGGAGTCATCCGAGACCACGGTACCTGTAAAAGTGCCGAAACGTCGGAATATTGTAAAAGTATAATAAACGAGTAAAATCCGTATTAAAACAGTTTTAATTGTAATATATATCTCGAACACCTAGATCACATGAAGGGCTAGGACCATAACTCTACAAAACTTTTATTGCAAACAAAATAGCGGAACCGCGTAACTATAGTGCACATTAAAAAACCTATTTAGAGGCTAAAAATTTCACCCATGCCGGGATTCGAACCCGCAACCTCTGGCTATCCGTACCAGCGCTCTACCAATTGAGCCAATGGGCGACTCACGGCATCAGTGAAATTTCGAACCTCTTTACAATATTCTCTGTATTACGTACAGGCAGCGACATCTGACTTAAGCAAATTGCATGGGTGAAATTTTTAGCCTCTAAATAGGTTTTTTAATTTGTTCCTTAGCACGGGTTAGTGCATTAAAAATAAAAATAGTGTAATATAGTGTACATGTGTAAGGGTTGATGGATGTGCCATCGCCTATACGTCCAAACTTCGCAAGTGCAAGTTGGGAAAACTTCGACACGTCCTTTACCTCCAGGTGGGCCGAAGCCAGTCTTCGTTCCAACATAATTGAATCAATGGAGGAACTATGACGTTGACTGGTGGGAGTAACCTATATTCTCGTCTTTGCTAACCATTTCGTGATAGAGTATGCGCTCACTGGCATCAGTTAAACTGTGCTCTGTGTGGTATCTCCTTCTGATAAAATACTTTGTTTTGCTAGCATTCGTCACATTTGTTTGAATTGAGATCAATTTCTCTATTAGTTTTTTTGGTTATTGTTATGTACCAACGGGAATCGAACCTACAACCTACCGAATGAGAAGCCGACGTTCTACCGCTCCGCTACCACCGGTCTTATTGTTATTGCTTACCAACGGGCAAAATTAATGCTGAGTACAAAACTTATAATAATAACGTCAAAAAATTAATTATGTACTAGCGTCACCGTTAGCGTGTGGTATTGCGACTACAAATTCGCAAATGTACGTTACTTTGTAATTATTCAAAGTCATTGGTACATGCCCGCACTCGGGATCGAACCTGGGGCTCTCGCTTGCCAGTCCATGGTTCTACCCACTGAGCTACCACCGCTTTAGTACAAAACAACACCTCAGTTATTCTAAACACCGTATCTGAGCACCGAGACAAAACAAAAGAAAAAAACATAAGCACCATGCACTTCCTCGCTAAGTGTGCAGCGTCCTATTTCCGTAGAATCGTGTCAACAGCCAGGACACTAGTAAATTTCGCCGCACTAACATGCGCGCAAGATAACTTAACGTGGCTAGCTAAAATGTAGCTCTGTAGGCGAGAAATGAATTGAAAAAACAACACTTCTCAATTACACTATTTTTATTTTTAATGCACTAACCCGTGCTAAGGAACATCTGGTACGGATAGCCAGAGGTTGCGGGTTCGAATCCCGGCATGGGTGAAATTTTTAGCCTCTAAATAGGTTTTTAAACACTTCTCAACTTCTCTCTTATATCTTCTTTTATAAAACATCTTTGGAAAAGGTGAATATCATAAATATTAATAAATATAGTAGCACTATCTAGAACCGACGACGTTCAAGAATCAAGGACTTTAAAGCAGTTTTGTCAAAACGGCCTTTTTAAGCGGGAATCGATTAAAGATTAAAGATCTAGGTTGTCGATGCTAGCTTGTAGGTGCTAGACCGCTACTCTAAAAAAATAGTATTTTCAGTTATCGACGTTCATTAAAATAAACCTATTATAATATAAAACAAGTAGTGATTTTTATTTCATTGGTGGCGCTAGTCAACATCCAAAGCCTTAACTTTATCTTTAGAGGAAGTGTAGACGAAAGTCGAGTCCTCGTCTGTCGTATTAGACTTACAGGTTCCTACCTTGCTGCTCGTCGGGAAGTGCATCTAATTACGTCCCAGGTCGAAACAATTAGCCAGGCAATTGAGCCCTCGATTGACTTGCGTGATGCTCGTCTAGGAGTTGAAGGGAAATGTTATATTTAACTAGATGTATGTATCGTATGGGCGGCTCGATAAATTCTGACAGTAAGGCCCGCCACTGTCTTACAGTCCTCCACCAACCCGGACTCGGCCCCCGTGGTGGAGTATGGCCTTACCTTTCTGCGATGCAGGAAGAGACCCGTGCCCCAGCAGTGGGGACATACGAGGGTGATATCGATCGAAAACGTTTTATAATTTTACTGCTGTATCTCGGAAGGGTAGCCAGAGGCCAGGATCTGTCACTTGCCGCGTTACCGAAAGATGTACGAGTATTTCGCCTCATCGACATTCATTGGTCATTGTGTGCACGCTCGCCGACAAAATTTAAATTAAAACCTTTCAGTTTTTAGTAGGGTAGAAATTTAAATGATGTATTAAAAATCGTTATTTAACTAAGATAAAATGTCGCTGTCAAAATCTAGATCATTTTGGGTAAAACTGGACAAAAAATATTTATAAAAACACAATTTCTTAGAACACTCCTCAGAGGTAGTTTGAAAGTTTGTAGTAAAAAAAGACGTAACCACACATTCGATAAACTGGCTCCGAAATGTGTTTTAGAGAACTCTCTCTTGTAAAAAAAAAGATCGTTAGTGTTTTTCCATTTTTGTTCTTACTTAAGAGAGTTTAAATATTTGTTCTAAAACTTAGAACTCATGCTTTGAGCTGGCTGTATTTCCAGACATATACGTCATCTAAATAATCTTTAATGTTCTAGAATTCCACTTTGCACAAAACGTTTTAAAACAAACAAATAAAGTATTTATAGAAGCGCAGAGGAAAAAAGTAAATAGAAGTAAATATTTCCTTCGTGAGTATTAAGAAAGCGCCATCTCGATTCACTCTCCTACATGATTTCATTTCAGCCAACTTCAGCGAATTTCAGCCAAAATATCATTAGTTCTATTGTTTCCCGCTAGGCTACGCCACCTACTCATTTATTTATTCTAGTAATATCGTAATATTAACGCCACCAGTCATCTGAGTAGGTAGTGAGTATCCTTTCAAATTCGATATTTGAAATAGCGTTTTTCTACCAAACACTATTCGCAATCTGGTCGACTATTTGGTTGACTAATCGGTCCACGAATATTTAATCACATCACATTTATCGTTATCAACCCTTATATGTCCCCACTCCTGGGGCACGGGTCTCTTCCTGCATCGCAGGAAGGTTAGGCCATATTCCACCACGGGGGCCAAGTCCGGGTTGGTGGAGGATTGTGAGACAGTGGCCGGGCCTCACTGTCAGAAGTTATCAAGCCGCCCATAAGGCCTCTGACATGGCTTAACGACTGCCATTATATGACAGCCGGCACCAACGGCTTAACATCACATTTATACTATTATTATTATTTTATTACATTATTTACATATTATCATATCACACTAATATCATAAAAGCGAAAGTTTGTGAGCGTGTGTCTTTGTTACTTCTTCACGTCTAAGCGGCTGGAACGATTTAATGAAATTTGTTATATAGTTGACACCCTGGATTAAAACATATTCTACGTTTTACGCGTTCGTGGCCTAGGCGAACCAAGTGATTGGAATCAATCAGTTGGTTAAGCAACAACAGGCGCGGTCAGGTACGGGATGGGTGAGCGTCCCGTGACTACCGCTAGTGGCATTTTTCCGAGCGCTTCCGTGATTCGAAAGTGATTCCCAGCAGTGGGGACATACAAGGGTTGATAACGAATGAACGAACTACGTTTTACTGCGGGAAAATATCTTATTCCCTAATAAACCGCGGGCACAGCTAGTATCGTAATATTAGCGGCACCAGTCGTTTGAGTTGGTAGTAGGTATCCATACGCAAATTCGATATTTGACATACTTCTGAAATACTTTTACTACCAAACACTAGAACCAAAGTTATCGAAATAGCTCAGAGAATCAGCAAGCTGAAGTGGCAGTGGGCTGGCCATATCTCGCGAAGAATCGACAACCGTTGGAGTAAACGTGTTCTTGAGTGGAGACCGCGACTCGGCAAACGTAGTGTAGGACGCCCTCCGACCAGGTGGGATGACGATCTGCGAAAAACTGCAGGCAGATGCTGGATGCGGCAAACTGACAGGGCGCTATGGCGCTCATTAGGGGAAGGCTATGTCCAGCCGTGGACTAGTATAGCCTGACGACGACCAAACACTATTTGCAATCTGTTGAAGTTGGTTTACTAATCGGCCCAAGAACATTTAATTCTTTATATAAATAAGTGCCCTCTGTACAATGATCTATAAATAAATATTCATGGACATATTACACAGATCTTGTTAGCCCTATACTAAGTACAACTAAATGACTTATGTTACAGGTGCTAACTCGACGATAGATTTAATACAATAAATACATAGATAACATCCAAGACCCGAGACAAACTAAAAGTTCGTTTCCTAGCTTGACCCGGCCGGGGATTGAACCCGAGACCTTCGGTTTTACAGTCAGCGTGCCAAACCGCTGCGCCACCGAGACCGTCAATGGGCGCATGCCTTTCACGCGATTGCAGCCACTGGCTAAGCCAGCGGCCACAAAGAAGGAACGGGTGACGATGGCGTGAAAAAGACGTGGCACGTTTTACCTTTTACATTGTAAATGATTCTCGCCCTCCCCCGGTCTCCTCTGTTTGGGCTTTGTCCCGTCCGCCCCTTCAGTACCATTTGTATGAAAGTTCCTTCCGCGACTTTTCCGTGCCCATTCTGTGTGACCGCTGGCTAAGGCTGATGATCTATTTATGATAAATTATATTCAAAATTAATTTAAACTTCATTCGTAGCTATTTTGGCAGAAGTCGTGGGTTCGATTCCTATTGGAATCCGCCGCACTTGATTTTACAAATGCCCTCAGTTTGGGTGTAAATGCATGTTTGTGATATCCTTACCCGATTATAGCATAGCACAGGGACTTTTAGTTTGAGACAAAGACACGTGTCACGTTGTAATGGTGCAAACCTGTTAACCTATTTTTTCTATCATTTTCAAAATTTAAAATTACGTCACCCGTTTTTGAGATTTCTTTGACTTTTTGGCATTACTACTTTACATTTCAGACTTGACTATTAAATCTTCTTTTGCCTGCTTATTCTGTTTTTTTTTATCAAGTTTTCTGTTTATATTATAAATAAAACAGATTATAAATAAAACGAACAGTTGAAGTCGTTCAAGGTTTTCATTATTTATAAAATTGAAGTTGTATATTTATACATACATACATAACCTCACGCCTATATCCCAGAGGGGTAGGCAGAGACCAGCCACGATCCTGACAGATCACCTTCCCTTAATCAACGTTATAAGTCGTTGCATGAACGCACGGCGGTTCCGGCTTCTTTTTATCTTCCCCTTTGCTATTACATCCCCTATTTGGTTTATTTATAATGCAACCTATATACGTTCCACTGTGGGGCACAGACTTTCTCTCAGAGAGAGATTCGAGAGTAAGGGCTTAATTAGATCGCATGCCCACCGCGAATTGCAAATTTGTAGCGCTGAGATTGTGGTAGCCACCTCAAGCACACAGGTTTTCTCAACGTCTTTTCCTTCACAGTTGGCGAATGGTATTGCCATCTACTGCAAATTCACAATCATAGACCAAAAAGTCTTTCTTCCATGCTTCGCAAGGCACGTTAAGCCGTTGGTGCCGGCTGTCATTAATGGCAGTCGTTAAGCCATGTCTGAGGCCGTATGGGCGGCTTGATAACATCTGACAGTAAGGCCCGCCGGTGGAGGTTGTGGAGGATTGTAAGACAGTTCTTACAATCCTCCACCAACCCGGACTTGGCCCCCGTGGTGGAGTATGGCCTAACCTTCTTGCGATGCAGGAAGAGACCCGTGCCCCAGCAGTGGAGACATACAAGGGTTGATAACGAACGTCTTTCTCGAATATAGGTTTCAGTACCTACATAATCATTATTATATCTTGCAGGTTGTAAACAGTAAACTTTCTTAGTAGTACACAGCAGATGCAAGCCAATTATTAAGTTACAACAAAGTTTACGAGTGTTTTGGCAAGCAGTTCGACCTTCAAATAAATTTTCAATGTTGTTTACAAACACTGCTAGTACAACGACACGCCTAAGATCAAACTTATCTTGAAAGTCACTTCGCTCTTATCACAAAGGCAAAAGGTTGACAATTGGTTGCTATGACTTGAATAGTGGAGCGACTTTGGTGACAAAGTATCTTGTCTGATTTTACGTTAGAGAAACTGCGTCTTATTTTCACACGACAGCATAATCATGTGGAAATAGAAAACTGAAAAAACACCAACCTAGATTTGGCTCCCGTGGTGGAGCATGGCGTAACCTTCCTGCGATGTAAGAAGAGACCCGTACCCCAGCAGGGACATACGAGGGTTGATATCATTAACTGATATTATACCTTCAAAATAAAGGCCCTTTGTAAGTTTCTAATTGTCAATAATCAAAACAATGCACATTGGGCTGCCTCAAAAATACAGTATTTAACAGCCAGCGTCCACCAAGCGCAAAAGTAGTGTTGTTAAACATGAACAAAGTCTAGATGTTAAAACCGTTCACCTACGGAATAATACTAGACGAGGCAGCCTCCTGTATAACACAGAAATACCTCTGAATGAACCGACTATCATTCTCAATAGGGGTCCACTTGAAGTTTATAAATACGTGTCCAAGAATAGAGATTGCGAAGTCGCTATTATTGCCGACGGACGAGCCCCCTCAATTACTAGCGTGTCGTATTATCCTACGTCTCGCGGCCCATGGCATCCTGCTGGGCATAGACGAGGTTACATCTAGACACGACACACGGTTGAAAAGCAAGAGTCCTGCATATATTAGAATATCTTCTTCTTCAGGCTATATTAGTCCACTGCTCGACAGAGCCCTCTCCTAATGAGCGTCATAGCGCAAGGTTGTGCCGTCATTGGGGGGTAATGCCCATAATCCCCACGCTGGGCATGCGTCTTATGGATCGCAGCTTGGTGGAATTGTACTGCAGGGGGCGCTGCTGCCCACCCCCCGGTTTGCGTCCCTTAGTCGTCTTTTACGACCGCGGGAAGAATTTGGGTTGGTGCTTTTTGGGTTGGGTTGTTGGCCGACACCATACAGCTTATATATTAGAATATAAATTTTATGTCTTTTTATATATAATTATAATGTATTTATAAGCATATAGTGTATATTTACTTACTTATATAGTATATGTACTTATTGAGTATTTGTCATCTTATCTAATTTTAACTAAACAATTCTTCTTCCGTTTATTTCGAATGTCTACCATTTAATTTCTTACACCACCTGTGGTTCACTGGTAGAAAGTGCTTATAGCATTAAGTCCGCCACATTCCGATTGTATTTTTTTACTTATGTGCAATAAACGTATTAATAATAATATATGGCGGTAGTCGCTCTTTGGGAGTGTTTAGGGGACTGGAGCGGGGCGGGTTAAGATGGTTTGCTAGAGATAATGGTCTTTATAAGGCGGACTGCATTTCATAGACGTCTCACTGAAGATTACAGGTTGGTAGGGCGTCTCTCAGTGCAAAATAGTATGGACTTAATCTTAATGTTTGCCCGTATAACACAATCTTTGAAAAAACTGTTTTGGGCGCCCGCGATACAGGTTTGCCTAGTGCGAGGCCCGCTGTGTATTCGCTCATGTAAAACCTTATTTGGCAATAAATATTTTTGTATTTTGTATTTTTGTAATCACCACACGAGCCCACTGCTGGGGCACTGAGGTTTCCTCTCAGAGTCTACGAGTATAAATGGGCCTAATGAAAACGTATGAAGCGTCTGACCATTTTTTCGTGATTTCGAAGTTTTTATCATAGAAATCTGGTTACATCCTCAAATGTAACTATTTTTCACCTTACCTACTTAGAAATAACATGTCTTTTAAACAGAAACTTATCTTTTAAACAGATTTCTTCCAGCAATCCTTAGATTCGAGAGGCAGTTATGATTCTAAAAAGTTACGGATGAAATCGCATCTGATTATCATTGCTCTTTCTTTGGTAGACGAACGGCAAGGTCATTGATCCCAATTTGAGCTAAGATGTCAACTGCTACGAAATGTAGGACGTTGACTCTAGCCCTATTCCGACCGTTTAATAATTCGCGAAGTTCCAATCAATTTGAACAGACAAAAAAATATTGTATCAATAAAAAATCTGAATACTGGAGCAGGAAATCCTAGTTTAAGAGCCATTTCTTTATTACCGTTTTGCAATACAGTTATTTCACTACAGTTTAATTTTTTTTTTGCTAAAGGCAAGCCTCAATCACCCCAAAATAACTTCCATACAACACAATCACCTGCCCTGTGCCTCGATTCTGTTAGTGCATTACAGTGCCATGATAGAATACATGGTCGGGTCATGTGGGGTCTTTTTTCATACCATTGACGCCTAGAAGGTTCGATGTATGCGTGCACGTAGATTTGAAGCAGGAACGGATTTAAATCGCCATGTTCATGCAATTGTCATTGTACCGTAATGCATTAGTAGAATCTAGACCCTGGTCCCGAACTGGGATACTTTATAGCTGTGGTAAACAGACAAGGATATCACAAACACGGATATACACCCAGACTGAGGCCGTTTGTCCGTTTTTGTCCGTTTGTACCATTTAAGTCAATTCATCAAGTCAAGTCAAATTCAATTCAATTGATGGCTTTCAGTGGGAATTAAAACCCACGAATTTAATTCCCACGTGCACAATGTTGTGCACAACATAAAATTTACATACAGGCACATACATTGCTTCTGGCCCCACACTAGGGTACCCTGTGTCATGGAAACCAGAATTAGCGATATCACAAACATGTAAACAACCAAGACCCTGTTTTTTTGTCCCAAGCCGGGGTTCGAACCCGGGACCTCTTGCGTGGTAGGCTGACGCACTACTGCTGCGCCACAGAGGTAGTCAAGCGTGTTACAGTCTATTAGCTTTTAGAATATACCTCGGCTGCTATCGGATATCTTCGTGTAATAGAAATATCGGAACTAATATGAACGAATAATTACATAACTTTAAAAACCTATTTAGAGGCTAAAAATTCCACCCATGCCGGGATTCGAACCCGCGACCTCTGGCTATCCGTGCCAGCCCTCTATCCAACTGGGCGACTCACCAGCATCAGTGAAATTTCGAACCTCTCTACACTATTCTCTGTATTACGAACAGACAGAAATTTCACTGATGCCGGTGAGTCGCCCATTAGCTCAGTTGGATAGAGCGCTGGCATGGATAGCCAGAGGTCGCGGGTTCGAATCCCGGCATGGGTGGAATTTTTAGCCTCTAAATAGGTTTTTAAAATTGTCCTTAGCACGGGTTAGTGCATTAAAAATAAAAATAGTATAATTACATAACTTTTCAAAATAGCGAAGAAACGTTTTATGCAGAGCAGCAAGTAGTATACACTCGTGTGCTTTCGGCGAAAACCGAAGTCTACTCTAGAGCCCGAGGGATACTCTAAAAGCTAACAGACTGTAACCGCTAGATCAACTTTATAGTCATATGATTGAAGCACCTGCAGTCGGGGACTCCCGGTGATCGTAGGCAGGTCCCGGCTAAGCAGGAAGTGTCTCATCCTCATGTTGTCCCGCTGCATTGCATTTCCCATTCCACTAACTACACTGGCCTGCTAAACTAAGTGCTACACTTTTAACATCCATTTATTTCTAAACTATAGGCCTCTTACTAATAAACACCGTATAAGCCTGGTATAGTTACTCAGTGTTTTGTTCACGTCATTTGAATGTAATTTTCAGTTGGAAGAAAAGAGACAAAACACTGCATAGTTATACAATACTTACACCAAGTTTATTAGTAAGGCTGTAAAAGTTTTAAAGAATAAAGGTAAATGAATACATATGCATGGACATATTACACAGTACCCGTTAGCCCTATACTTAGTACAACTAAATGACTTTTGTTACAGGTGCTAACTCTACGATAGATTTAATACAATAAATACATGGATAACATCCAAGACCCGAGACAAACTAGAAAAGTTCGTTTTTTAGTTTGACCCGGCCGGGCACCGAACCCGAGACCTTCGGTGTTGCAGTCAGCGTGATAAACCACTGCGTCAGCGAGGCTGTCGCTAGACATATAAAATAAAAAAAAGTTTTATAGCAAACTCGATCAGCTTTCTTTGAAAGTTTAGTATTTAAGTTAATTTTAGTAACAAAATTAAATTCTGTTAGAGAGCTTTTCATTTCGAAAGTATATCTTGAGTTTAAAAAGTTATTACTGTTTTAAAGGTGTGATACTTAGAGCTACTTGCACAAAACTCGTAAATCTTGATTTAAAACTATTTAAACTGGATTATCAACACAAAAGACTATCAAAATTGTAAATCTTGGTTTACCAAAATTTAAGGGAACTGAGCAAGCGGCGATTGGTTTTGCAGGCCACTTAGCTATGTATTATGTTATACAACTTGTTACAGAAGTTAATTTAATTTATCTTTCAAATCTGTTTTATACCTATATTTTTGTAACAGTAGTCATTTCAACTCAACCGTGAATTTATTTCCGTTCATCTCAATAGGTCCGTGGGTGCTGTTAGTTATGGACCGTGAGAGCCCTTCTCCCCGTATTTAAGGGCCCACACCCAGCCCTGGGCTGGTGTCGTTGTAAGTATCTGTTTGATTCTGTAACAACCTATCTATTTACACCCTACAAATTGCAACGCGATGTGCAATGCAAGAACGATAAACTGAAACAAAATGGCCTTCAATCAAAGATTGCCGGCGATTGAATAAAGACTGCTAAATCTATTTTATTGTCAGCCGTGACAATGGAAAGGTTTGCACACAGACAACATTATGACTTGTTTTACATTCAAATGATAAACGGCAAAATACAAAAGTTGTCAAACCACAATTATGGTTTAAACTATATTTTTTAACATAATGTAAAAAGTTTAATAGACTACAGTGAAAGGTCAAAATTTTATTATTTTAATGAGTAGATTTATTGAATAAAGTATAATAAAACTTTGACCTTTGGCCTTTTTTGACTTTTATGAAAGTACTAATTTTTATAATATTTTACTATCTATGGATAGTAATTTAATAATTAAAATAATAGGCATTTGCATCTACATAATGAGTAGATTTATTGAATGGAGTATAATAAAACTTTGACGACAAAAAAAAAACATATTATATTTTTTTTAATTTCCCATTAAGGAGTAAAAACTTGCCCCCAGGAAGTTGGCGGAATGATGGCAGGTTCGCACTTACATAATTAAATTACACGCTCCAGCAACGATGCAACCAACGGTAAATTAATGCTCAAATTTTTTGGAATGTCCATTTTATATATGAACACTAGCTGACCCAGCGAACTTCGTACCGCCTAACAGTCGATTTTTACTTTTTTTATTTTTCCCTCCGTAAGAACCATACTTCGAGGAATATTCTGGATTAGCGAGATCGGTTCAGCTGCTCTCGAGATTTGCGCTTCCCAACACATTCGGGGATTAATTTTTATATTATAGAAGATATATGACGTTACATAGCAAAACAGGCCTGTCAGGATCGTGGCAAGTGGCAAACACTGGTCTCTGCTTACCCCTACAGAGTTTATGTAATGCAACTCAATATATATATAGTAAATGATTCATTAGCAGTGCTGCTGCAGTTCAAGATCAAGCGAATCACCAGAATTCAGCTGTAGCTTCATTAGTTTGGTTATTTTGTATTACATTGCCGGGGCAACTTCAAGATCAAGGTCCCCCTATTAACTTCCGAAACATGAGCCAGCAGTGTCAACTAAACCATCAGTAACAAGGCGACACTGCAATCATCAACTTTTCCATTACAATGTCAACTGTCAAAGTGTCACTCTTCGGGTTCTCGAGAGCGGCGTCGCTCTTGCACTGCGGTTATTTTTAGAACCACACGGTTTATTATGCGCGCTGAAATCCCGGTACATTCCATTATTAGCCCGTGTGTTAGTTAGACCTGACATTTCCCCACTTAAGCTTCATAGTTGAGCCATCGTACGTAGCAAACGCTGAGGTAGGCTTCAGAAAAAGAACTAGAGTTTCCTTACGATTTTTTCCTTCACGTCGGCGAGTGGTATTGCTACGATAACTTCACAAAAGTGCATAACTTAGAAAACAAAGTCAATGGTACATGGCGGGGCTCGAACCCACGACCTCCCAATTGAGAAGTGATTCTCCCGGTGATCCCGTGTGGATCTAACGTGTTTTCGTAAAAAAAAGAGCGGTTGATGTTTGCATTCATGACGATCCTATTCTGTTGAATTCTTTTAAAAACCCCGTACTATCAATTATGTACAGTCTATTTATTCTTACTTGTCCAATTTAGTAAACAAGATTCTACCCGTAAACTGTAACTTTTTAGTCCAAAACTGCCATATTTTCATAAATGAAGTAACTTGGAACACTCTTTTAGATAACACGCTGCCAATTTTATAAACATAGTTCGTGATAGTTCATGAATTTGCGAGAAAATGTCTAGTTTAGGCATCTAATCTCAATTTTAAGGTTAGAATCTTGTTTACTAAATTGGACAAGTAAGAATAAATAGACTGTACCTATTTTTATTGTTGATTGTTAACGAATCTTAAAGTTAATTGTTAACGAATCTTAAAGTTAATTGTTAACGAATCTTTCAGAAAGTAATTGAAGTAATGAATGTTGATGAAGCGAAAGTGATCTGTCATGATTGATTGATTGATTGAGTTTATGTTATTTTCTTTTTTTAATTATGTAAATTATTAATGCCTGTCACTCTCTCCATGACTTTAACTACTTATGATACAAAAACTTGAATTAGTTTTCGCGATTTCGTAAAAAGAGGTGCTTGTGCTACGGTTGGGAAAAATAGAAGCCTTTATTAATATCATAAGCCATGATAAGAAAGGCTTATTTCCGAAACGCGACATACGTGATCCACAGGCGATGCAGGAAAAGATGATCTTTAAAACATTGCTAAAATGACTGGACATCCCCCTGTTTCTCGTATACTATAAAGTGCATAAAAAATCATGCAACTGATAGCTAGTGAATTAACAGATTCTTAGCTTACGAAAAACTAGGAGCTTAAATATGTAATAAAATATTTTTTATAATAAAAGCTTGAGGAGAACTATTTTAGCGCTAATTAAGCTAAATTAAGCCCATTGTCTCTTTTTCTATACGATACATAAAAAAATAAGATTTCTAAATAGCAAAATATTGTGTTGCGTTGGCCTCCTTTTGCCTTTCATTACATTATGTGTGAATGTAAAGACAACGTAGAATATAAGCATATGTATAAGATAAAAAAAATATTATTTATAAAATCATAGATATACAGTTTGCACATAGGTAAGTTGAGTAAAAACGTAGTCTAAACTAGGAATAAACCTATACTTCAGGCTCTCTATGTAATGGCTTAAATTATTACAATGAAAATTAATAATAATTGCGGAAAAAAACGTTATGATGTCATTTACTGCCATTGTTTTTGTTCAATTGTTTAGTACAATCACCCGAGTATGTTGTATGTATGTTGTTATTTGTTGGAAAAAAGCGCGTAATACAGCGAGAGATTAGCGATCGTCACAGGCACTTTGCCGTCTCGTGGCACGTTGATTCGCCTACGCCGTGAATGGGGTATTTTTAGATAGGCCACTTTAAATTGGATCGGAAATATTCAGGATTTAGTGTCAACAATATTTTTTTCTGAGCTCTGTGTTTGTTTGAAACGCCATTGAGTAATTGAACGTACTCATTAGATGACATTTTTTGCACGTACAATCGACGGCACATCGAACTTTATTTCCTCATTTTATTTTTATTATAGTATTAGCAGAAGATGGAACTTGGTGGCCGGACAGCAAGAAGACTGGGCGTAGCATCGGACGGAGCGTACACGAAATAGTACTGATTATGTTCGGGTGACCACTTTTTATACCTATGGAATGGAGTGTACTGAATCCGCTGTCAGGCCCGTACCAAGTTCGATCGTCTATTAATAGTATTAATTATTTAGGTTACACACGTGAACGCTACACGGTTACATTACGGGCGACTTTGCTACCAAAATTTAAACATTTATCTGCTGTTGACTGTCTGTAGGTACTGATTTTCTTTTGTCATGATTTTGCATGATATATCTATTTCTAGGCGTAAGTGTTATCGAATAAAGTAGGTAAATTCATAATGATAGTTGCATCAGCCACCATGTCATTGAAGAATTATAGATTGTGGGTATGTACACATCAAATTGACAAGCAAAAACATACTAAAAATATTGGAGGGTAGTTTTAAAAAAGACAAGGGAAATCGAGTGGGGTTTGAAAGTGGCTTCACGTCGCACGCTAGCGGCGGGGAGCCATTGCGTTCCCGAATACGGTGCTGATCGGATCTCCTGAACAAAGTTTGTATTATTTTTATAGTTCTGTCTGAATATCAGCGCTAAATCACACTGTTTTAGCGTCATGCCACATAATTCAGTGTCCATGTTCACTCTTCTTTTTTACATCGGTCTTTGTAACTACGTGTTCTGTGGTATATTCATTTTGTTATGTTGTACCGACATACTGTGTCATGTTTGTACTCACACCTAATCCAAAAGCCAGCCAGTATATCTATGAAAATATTATGTATGTGATGAAAAATATTTCAAAAACCTATTTAGAGGCTAAAAATTCCGCCCATGCCGGGATTCGAACCCGCGACCTCTGGCTATCCGTGCCAGCGCTCTATCCAACTGAGCCAATGGGTGACTCACCGGCATCAGTGAAATTTCGAACCTCTGTATTACGTACAGGCAGCGACCCGCCCCGCCCCGACTACCTACTTTGCAGTTAGGTTTTACGGTTTTTAATAAAATCCCTGAAGATATATTAAGTTTGACTGAAACGCGGTTTAAAGAATGTGTAAAGTACACTTTGTGCCAAAAGGGCTACTATAATATTAAGGATTGTTTAGATGACAATGTCTGGAATTAAAACATGCAAAATGCATAAGTTTTTAAAAATTGTGTAAACTCTGTTACTTAAAGAATTTGAAAATACTAAGTTTAGAGTTTTTTTGTCCATTTTTTCTCCAAAATGATTTAGATTTTGAAATGGACACCTACAGTCTATTTATTCTTACTTGTCCAATTTAGTAAACAAGATTCTACCCTTAAACTGTGACTTTTTAGTCCAAAACTGCCATATTTCCATAAATTAAGTAACCTGGAACACTCTTTTAGATAACACGCTGCCAATTTTATAAACATAGTTCATGAATTTGCGAGAAAATGTCTAGTTTAGGCATCTAATCTCAATTTTAAGGTTAGAATCTTGTTTACTAAATTTGACAAGTAAGAATAAATAGACTGTAGTTTAACTTGTAACGTTCATTAAGCAGCAGTATCTGCGCTATTTTAAATAAAACCCTTTCATTTAATTTCATTTCAACGTAGTCACTATATTATAAATACTAGCTATCATCTAGATCCAGATGTAGATGATGACCTAGTTAGCCCCAAAGGCATAAAAGCAATATCTATCTACATTACACTTTAAAAAACTATAAAAAAACAAAATATTATGAAGTTGAAACATAAGGTTACGCCATGGGCAGTCTTGTAAAGCCGCAAACGATCGAAATGCCGTAAAATTAACCAATAAAAGTGTCGTAAAGTGATTTGTGTCGAAACTATATTTTTCATAATAGTTTTGAAGAAGGTTGAGTGACGTAGAAGTTTTTTTTTCAAATAATAAAAGAAGCATAAGGCTGGACGCATGCTGAGAAGCAGGCGACGCAGCACAGCGCAGCGCAGGGCAGTGCAGATTTTGTAAAGCATGGAACGTCATTGAATGTACGCTGCGGCGTGCGACGCAGACATGTGGCCTGCTCTGCGTCGCGTTGTAGTGCCGGCAGGGTTTTCAGCGCGACGCGTGCACGTCGAGGCGTCTTTACTAACAATTTTGTTGTAATGACAGAACATTTAATTAAATTAGTTCGCTGTGAACCTTGTTTGTATGACACACATAATACAGACTATTCAAAAAAGACTTTGAAAGAGTTATTATGGGTGAAAATTGCCAAGGAATGGAGCGAATAGTTGCGTCGCAGCATGCCGTGGGGGCCTATGTCTGCCTCAACTGCCCTCTACCGAACTATGCTGGGCTGTGCTGCGTCGCTTGCGTCTCAGCATGCGCCCAGCCTAGCGCAGTGGTCAGCCATCCAGCAATACAGTCCTTTATCTGCCCTATATGCAGTAGGGCCTGCTGCTCCCGAATCGGACCTATAAGTCACTCAAACAAGTGTCGAACTCTCAGGCACTGCTTGTTAGTAATGGACGCATAGATCTAAGATGAGGGTTTAACGTTTGCGTTCATTTTTAGCTCAAACTGCGAAACGACACTAGATACAGAATTACAGCCCTCGCTGAGGCTTTTCGTTGCAGCTGTGCTGCGTTGCCTGCGTCTCAGCATGCGCCCAGCCTTAGTGACCCTAACTTCTGTATCTACCTACCTAGTCGTATAGGCCTATGCATAGGGCTCCGCAGTGCTTAGTTACCGTATTCATTATGTTGACAATATTGTTACATTATTATAGTGCGGCTGTCAATATTGTTGCGCTGTTATATTTTTCAAATGCGACAGAACAAATATTTATGTGATAATTTTAATGTCGTAATGTTAATTCTTTTCTACGCCACGCTAATATAAGGTAATCGTAATACTAATCCTGCGCAGACGAAGTCGCGGGCACCAGCTAGTCATTCTTATAAAATGGCTGTCTATTAAGAGGAATTTCACAATCTTCAAGTGAAAATGTAGCTCACCTATTTATTTGGATTTTTCGCCGTATCAAGAATAAACGGCTTAATGGATTTGGAAGATATTTGGTACACATTTAGATCATGCTATAAAACATAGGATACATTCATCCAACTCAATCCCAGATGTGTGGTGTCGGCCTAGAGAATAGCACCAACCCAAATTCTTCCCGCGGGTGTCGTAAAAGGCGACTAAGGGACACAAACCGGGGGGTGGGCAGCAAAGCCCACTGCAGTACAATTCCACCAAACTGCGATCCCCAACCCGCATGCCCAGCGTGGGGATTATGGGCATTACCCCTCAATGATGGCACAACCTTGCGCTATGGCGCTCATTAGGGGAGGGCTATGTCCAGCAGTAGACTAATATAGCCTGAAGAAGAATCCCAGCAAACCCAGCCCAAGCGAAGTTTAAACTTTTCGTAAATTATAGCAATATTTACCTGTCTTTATTTACGATTTACGATATATTTTTTTATGATAAGACTTCAGTTCCACTACAATAATCAACAAACTTGAACTTATGATTAACTAGCTGGGCCCCGCGGTTTATCGATTTTCCCATGAGAAAACCATATTTTCCCGCAGAGAAACGTAGCCTATGTGTTAATCCAGGGTGTCAGCTAATTCCATACCTAATTTGATTAAAATCGCTTCAGCCGTTTCGGCGCGAAGAAGTAACAAACATACACACTCACAATTTTCACCTTTATAATATTAGTGTTATAGAAATGTGATGTGCTTATTAACATCTCATGATTTTTAAACTGAAATCTTGGAGTAAAGTGTATGCTCTTTTGAAATTAAATTGGCTTAGGAAAAGTGGAAAAATGGGCGCCTGGGAAAACAGAAATAAAACTCCTTTTGCCATTTTCTAAAGTGAGAGTATAGCTAAATATTAACTGTAGAGCTCTTCGAATTTCTCAGAAAAGAGCATGACACAACGTTATTTAAATATTTTGATATCAAACCTTGTATATCCCCATTACTGTATGCCACTGTAACAATCCTCCATCAACCCGGACTTGGCCCCCGTCGTGAAGGAAGGAAGGCCCCCGTCGCAGGAAGGTTAGGCCGTACTGACCTAAGAGACTAAGAGACCCGGGAGACCGGGGACCCTAAGAGACTAAGAGGTACTAAGAGACCCGTACCCCACCAGTGGGGACATACTACAAGGGTAGATATCGATACCCCCATTTCTGGAGCACGGGTCTAAAGTAGGTACTCAAGTATTTACACCTAGTATCTAGTAACGTTCATTAGGCCGCAGTTTCTGTGCAACTTTTTAATAAAACTTTTTAACTTAATTTCAATTTACTTAGTGAAACTCTCAATCCAGAAACGGGCCCGATCACGTTGATTTACCTATACGCTCACGCCAAACCACAAAGAGGGCGGACACAACATCCCGAGACATCGCCCGACAGATTTATCCTCATTTCGAGATTATTAAGACATTATTTACGACTTCACGCCAAGATCAAACGCTTCCCACGTGTTTTACTATGGTTTTACTATACGCGTGCACATAAACACCATTTGGCGAGGACCTTTTATGTCGTTAGTATTTTTAAGATGGTTTCTCGCGCGCATGTACCGAGCTACAATCGGCAGCTAGGTCAACCTTTATACTTTCGTTGCTAAGTCGCCCGTTATGTAACTGATTAAAGTGTAAAGGCTGATGTGGTAATACTTGTTACGTGCGTGTGAAAATGTAAATAAATGGCTTATCTAACTTTATATATCAAAATAGCGGTCGAATTGAGAATATTAAGTATACTTATTTATGAAATTAATAAGGTTTAATATGTATTTAGCAATAAGGCAGCTTTGGATAACTGTAAGCTCATATTGTTGTTTATTTCAATAAAATAAATGAATAAATAGTACACTTTGCAGTTAGGTTTTACATCGGAATGATATCACTGTACCCACATGATTAAATTATTTTTGTTGCACTAATGCCGGCGCCAGATAGAAGTTCAAACAAGTAAGTGTGCACATGTGTGGCACGAACATTTTATGTGACAATAGTAACAAATGACCGGCATAACCCGTGCTGAGGACAATTTTAAAAACCTGTTTAGAGGCTAAAAATTCCGCCCATGCCGGGACTCGAGCCCGTGACCTCTGGCTAACCGTACCAGCGCTTTCCCAACTGAGCTAATGGGCAAGTGCCGGCATCAGCGAAATTTCGAACCTTTCCCAATATTCTCTGTATTATTTGGGAGAACAAAGAGAATTACAATTTGTTTTACGAAAATCTGAACTGTTATCGACTGTATGTAGTTAATAATTTTTTGTAGCCTAAAACGTCCGCAGCGTAGGCCTTCTCTCAGAGAGTGCATGGGCTGAATTACCTCGCGTGCCCACTGCGGATTGGCAATACAACAGCTGAGGTATTTGAATACCTCAGACACTCGGGTCAGGTCGGGACAGGTAGTTTAAGTACAAAATTATCTTCTAGAAGCTTCAAATTAATGCTTTACTAGGCTTCAGCGATTTCTTGCTTAGTAACTGGTTTCAGTGATAAAAGGTTAAACTTTCGACAAAATATGCGAACATGACCGCTACGTGCTTCTGCGTCTCCATTCATACCTAAATATTTATCGTCCTCGGACCATTATACAATGATGACTGCCAATTTTAACACTGCAATAAACAACACTGTTTGTATGTAGTAAAATCGTCATCAGTACACTACGTTTGAAGGATTTATTAAAAGGATAAACGTTCACGGCCTTCTTCTTCTTTGATCCCTTTACTACTCCGTGGAGTCTCGGGCTGACACAAGGGCTTTCCATTTATCTCTGTTCATGGCTAGGGATGGTAGCTGCAGCCAAGTTACTCCCTTCTCTGTCGTCTCAGAGAGAACGGGTCTCTCCCAAGTCTTCCGGGTTGACATGAGCCTGTAGCGGGCACCTGTCGAGAGCCACCTTCGGATTGTGGTGATCGGCAGGGCCTTACTTATAAAAAATACAAGCCTGAGTTACATTTGCTTCATTTTGATACTTTTTAAGGACTCACTTGTACTTACACTATTTTTATTTTTAATGCACTAACCCGTGCTAAGGAACAAATTTAAAAACCTATTTAGAGGCTAAAAATTTCACCCATGCCGGGATTCGAACCCGCAACCTCTGGCTATCCGTACCAGCGCTCTACCAATTGAGCCAATGGGCGACTCACGGCATCAGTGAAATTTCGAACCTCTTTACAATATTCTCTGTATTACGTACAGGCAGCGACATCACTTGTACTTGTTTAGGTGCCATCTCCTATCAGAGGTCGGCTATCATTGTAGCTATTTTGTCCCGTGATTGTCTCTGTTTCTCGTGTTGAATCACTCTGCAAGATTTTGGATGTTTTTCTACGGCCAGGTCTCAGTCATCCCTGAATTTTGCTTTGAGTTGCAGCAGATTGTACCTGTGTACCCTACAATACCTACACAACACGTAAAAGACTACACATTTTTTGGGGTTAGCATGTAAGTAAAATAAAGGCACAGACCTTCTCTCAGAGATAATGGGTTTAATTACCACTTGTGCCCACCAGATTGGCAATTTCAAGTGCTGGGTTACGTGAACACCTTAGACGCTCAGGTTTCCTCACAACAATTTCCTTAACTGTTAGCGAGTGGTATCAGTAGATACTATACAGGTTTCCTCAAGACGTTTTCCTTAACAGCAAGTGGTATCGCTACTATAACTCCACAAATATACTCGTATAACTTATAAAAGAACGTCATTGTTACATGCCTGCACTGGGAACCGAATATGAGTCTCTCGCTTCCGAGTCTATTATTCTACCCACTTGGTTTCAAGCCCACACTCTCTTTCTCAGAGAAAGCCTGTGCCCTGCAGTGGGAAGTTTATAGGCTACATAAAAACAGCACCTTCAAAGAACATCGCCGTTCCTGCTAGGCTCCCAGCATTCAGACGTAAACGTCACAGGAGACCCTGACTACAATAGCACGGTTATATCTGTCCCGTTTGATTGCTTTCGCGAGTGATTAGCGAAACTATCGCTTAGTTATACATTTAACGTTCCATCGTAATGTTGCCCGGGAGAAATGGCCTTTAGCAATAAGCCCGCTAATTGTACTATGCACCTTTCTAGATATTTTTTGTTTGTTGTTTTTATCCAGTGTACAATTAAGGGATCTTAAGGGGGTCTAATCGCATTACAATAGCACTGTTACATACTTCCCGTTCAACATACACCCAATTCTTCTCGCGGGTGTCGTAAAAGGCGACTAAGGGACACAAGCCGGGGGAGGGCAGCAGCGCCCCCTGCAGTACAACTCCACCGAACTGCGATCCCCAACCCGCATGCCCAGCGTGGGGATTATGGGCATACCCCCTATGATAGCACAACGTGGCGCTCTTTAGGGTAGGGCTATCCAGCAGTGGGCTAGTATAGCCTGACGATGAAGATGATGATACTTCCCGTTTGATTGAATAGCAACACTAGCCCTTAGTCATACATTTCATGGACCTTATCGCGACTGATATTAGATAAAATTTACTACGTAGTTAAATGTATGACTTTGCATGAGCATCGTGAGTACTGAAATCTAGTGCTAGCCTTGGGTAACTCAAGAGCCAGATATGAGTGGACACACTACTCCCTCACCGTCAAGTGTGTCCCATTCATATCCCAGAGATATCAACTATATCTGGCTCCCTCACACATAGTCTCAACTCGGTACGGTAGTCATCTCCTGCTACTTCAAACAGCTCATACACAATGCGAGAGCGAGATCATCATCGTCTTACATCGTAGCCAATGAGCGATGAGAGAAAGTTCACCAAAAGAAATGTGTGATCTGGATAAAGTAGGGAATAGTTACACTAGACTGACTCACCACTTGTGTCTCTTGTTTCCACTCGCACTTAGTTGATTGGACGTCGTATGAGCTAGGACACAAGTGGTGAGCGAGATATGATAGAGATATAGTGTGTCTCGGTGAGCAAAGATATGAGATATAACAACTCCCTCTAAGAACACACTTTGCCCAAGTCTGTCTAGTGCACAGTGGACATTAATTTTGACATGCCACAAAGCTAAGATTTTTACATTAAGTAAGATTGTAGAAAGATTACCTTCCTGCGATGCAGGAAGAAACCCGTGCCCTAGCAGTGGGGACATACAAAGGATTGACATCGAAGATTAGCCTTTATGGAGCATTAATAACAATAATAAATTCCTACACAATATAATCAATTGCCCTGGGTCATTTTACAACGTAAGTGCTTCACTTATGGAGTTGCCCAATTCCCTCGATTTAACCTTCTCCAAACTGTCAAATACATACATATTTTGACACTTTGCAATCGTTGTTTAGGTTAACCCGATAGAGTGCACAGTTAGTTACGTGATAGAAGGCGATCGACATCGAAACTCAAGGAAACATCGACAGCAAAATACAAACATGCCGGAGGAACAAGACGAAAGAAGAAACTATGACCAAAAATATAACTGTTATGCAGTTTGGCAAAAACCAACTTCTGTATTTTTATTTGAATAAACATCTTCAATCGTTAAAACCTATTTAGAGGCTAAAAATTCCACCCATGCCGGGATTCGAACCCGCGACGTCTGGCTTTCTTGGAATTTTTAGCCTCTAAATAGGTTTTTAAATTTATCCTTAGCACGGGTTAGTGCATTAAAAATAAAAATAGTAAAATAAAAATAAAATCTTCAATCGTGTAAATGTTTTGTTATGTCATGTTAATCAATAAGTGGAATGGCCGGTTAGGCTCGCCCCGAGGAGGGGACATTTGTCGAACATACATTTGATGTATTAGCAAAGGGCACAAGGACACAAGAACGACAAAAACAAGTTTTGTCAGGGTCGTAGTAGATAGCAAACCATGTTCTCTGCCTCGCCCTTCGATGTACAGCGTGCTATTATGTACAAGACAATAGAAACATAAATAGAAAATGTAATTATTTAGTCGAAATTGCACCCGCGCGTCATAGCAGACCCTGACTACAATAGCCCAGTTTATATCCTGTCCGTTTTATTTGCGATCATGTTGATCTAATGCGCCCGCGGCGACGGATCCGCGAGTATCAGCGACGTAGCTCGATCAAAACATATGCCGTGTGGGTGGGAAGACAATTGACTGGCAGAGCATTGATGGTCAACGACGGGAACGTGCAATATTCGAGGTGGGATGCTTAAAATGTTTCGATGACAAGGAAACGAGTCATGGAATGAGGAATACTTTGTTGATCAAACTGTGGCCAAACAAAGGAAACGTGACGTGAGACTGAGCCAATTTTTTACAGTCGAGATGATATAATATGCAGAAATGATATAAGAAGTATTCTCTAAAAGTAGTATAGACCTTAAACGTAGCATGCCAGTTTTAGAAGAGCTTGAAATAGTATCCCGCTGTCCGAATTATGTATGTATGTTTGAAAGCCGATTGTTCTGGAACAAAGGACTAGTCAAATTTCAAGACTGACTACTCTTGTTAGTAAAGACTAACATAGAAGAGTCTCCATAAGCTACGTAAGCCGCACTGTCACGATCTTACGAGTAGTAAACTTGGACAGAGTATATTTTTTTTGCTATTAATATGCTACGCGTATTGTGTATACTGGCTTGTATAAACGTATTGTGTATAAATGTGACTCAGATGGAAACGTATATATGTACTTTTTTAAGCCGCGTGTTAACGGTCTTAGTTGACTCGGACCGAGTGCGTCTTTTTTTAGGACTCCTGCGTTTCGTTAAGAAAAAGTGAAATATGTATTAAAGTAAGTGATGTTTTATGAAGCTGTGGAAGTGTTGTGAAGTGTTTCCATTGCCGTGACCAACCTATTCTTGCTCTTTTCTTTTTATACTTTCATTGTCAAAGTTCGACGATAAATATACTTCATTTTGCTTCTATTCGTCGTAGCAGTACATTTTTTGGACATTTTTGACACGATGAGCGGCACCGTTTGCAACAAAACGACTTAAACTGAAGCAAAAATCGGAATTCACTAAAACGTGTGTACACCATTATAGGATACTACAGCTCTTAGTTACTGAGGTGTCTCACTATGTCCGAACCTACTAGACTGGCATCCCCCACGGGACAGGCATCGCCTAGTGCGGGGGTCTCTACACTTATATGATGTAGTATTCTTTACAGCAACACATACACGTTTTTCGGCTGAATCGTCGAAAATTCGGCTTTACCGCAGTTGCCTAGTTTAGGCTACGCTAAAGACTGTGTGCCTAGCTTATCGACTCCTCTATTAAATTATTGTTGCCTTAGCGATGCTCTGAATCATATCACAGATAGTTATAAGATCAAGTGCTGGGGTTAGGGCCACAGGCCACCATTAAAGGTTGATGTGATGGCACGTGTCGGTACGATTTATTAACAATAATAAAAAGATGATGAAAAAAAAACCCAGCCAAGTGTGAGTCTTAGGCCAGGTTTTCACGGTCTTAGTACGCTCAGACCGAGTGCGCCATCAGAGTAAACTAATGCTTCTGATTGGACGGTTTTTCGTGACAACACCAAAATAGCCAATCAGAAGCATTAGCTTACCGGATGGTGCACTCGGACCGTGAAAACCTGGTTTTACTCGCGCAAGAAGGGTTCCGTACCCATTATCAAAACAAATCTATGTATTGAGACGAATTATACAGCGTTCAGTGGCACCTTCACTCATATTAAATGGGTGAAGGGACCGCTTGGACGCTACAATGTCTGAGACATTGTTTTTTGGATTGTGTAGGCTTGCGTCCGAGTCGTCCCTTCACCCATCATGTGTGAGTGAAGATACCACTGGACGCTGTATAAATCATCTCATTACGTAGATGCAGAGGCCAATGCAGAGGCCTGCCCAGCACCTATACCATCCTAACACGTAAGCCCATAGGGAATAAAAGTCTTTTATCCCCAGGGATACGTGCGAAGCCAACCAAGCCGCTGGTTTCCTCACGATGTTTTTCTTCACAGTTAGTGTGTTGTATTTGAATTTGTAGTATCAATACAACATTTGAATATTTCAAACCTACAAAAATCGCAATTGATACACCAGGCCTCCTTGTACACTCATTTCATTTTAATTTCATAGGTTGTTCTATTCTTCAATATGAACAACTTTTACAATAGGAATTTAAAATTGCAAAAAGGATTTTTTCTCAAACATGCTCGGAAATGTTTGTGTTATTACCATGAAATAAAGCCACAAAGTTTCTCTTTTATGCCTCCCGCCTCACTTTACTGGCCTAAGCCAGTAAAGTAAGTTAAGTATGAAAATCCATTACCGTCCGCTGCTCTAACTTTTTAAATTAACTTACTAAAATTAAACTGACCAAGGAAAAATTACATACAGCCAACCACCTACTAAGTTCTGTAAGCATACTTGCAAGATTAAAAAAAAACAATCTATGGTATTGGTTTTTGTGCGGTCAAACATGGTGCTCAAATATGTTAATGTATTTTAAAAATAAAAAAGGCGGCAAACTAACTATTATTTCTTAATTACCTAGTAATTATTTTAATATTAATATTTCCTCGCATTGTTTGAGAAAAGCATTATACAATCCTCGGCCGGAACAGGGATTGCAGGACTCGTTCTAGACGGCCACGTCTACGACTCGGCCGTCTATCCCAAGCTCGTCCAGCAATCTCTTACTTCTCGGCCTCTGCAGTAATGTACTATTACAGTTCTATACATTTATTTAATGCCTTAGAAGCTACGTATGGTATGGAGCACTTGAATTTCTTTTTTATTCTTTCTAGTAATAAAAATCATTTGCGTATTTTGTTACACTCTGAGTAAGTTCCGCGAGGACCTAACTCCAGAATCGGACTAATCAAAGTAAAACTATGCGTCGCTAACGAAGTTATTCCTAATTCTGTTCCCGTTTCAGACTAATTCTGCACTAAACATAGGGCGTTAAAATGTTTAGTCTGGAAGCCATTTGATATTCGGGTTGCAAATTAGGCGTGATCGCCTATCGTACAGTCGCGAGCAACAAAATATAACCACGTTAAAACCCTGTCACATTAACTTCTTCTAGTCTGATGTATGAGAAATTGACTATTTTCACTTTGACAAGGTACTGAAATGGATAAACGTGACCGTACAGTCAACAGTAGGTTTAAAATTATTGTTGTAAGTTTGTTCGTGACGTAACTGGACAAGGCACTGCTTGAAGTAGTGTCATTTGATCTTAAAGCTGGCAAAAGTGTGATCGTGTAAATACTAGAAAGCGAAAATGCAATAATTTATTTTTTTCTAGTTTAAACCGGCCTCAGTGGCTCTTTTTACTATTAGACATCAACAAACGGGAGCCCACGATATAGGATTCACCCAGTGTGGGGCCCACCAGACAGTGTATACTGCCAATCACTTTTTTCTAAATATAAATATTTACTTTTTTTTTACTATTTGATATAAGGTGTTTGTGAATGATCATTTGGGTGACATGGCCACGTTGTGTACCAAGCCCTTAACTAAAGGTTAAAAAACCTAAGCAGAACACATAGTGGATGGCATCATCATCAGCAACTTGACACCCACTGCAGGACACAATCATATCTCCCTCATAGCCCAAACCCTCATCCAGCGACTTCGCGCCATCGTAACCAGACCTTCAGACCATCTGGTGGGGGGCGGTCGTCAGGTTGGAGCAATTGACGTCATAATCATCACCGTCATGAAATAAATCAATATTCATGGACATATTACACAGATCTCGTTAGCCCCATACTAAGTACAACTAAATGACTTGTGTTACAGGTGCTAACTCGACAAAAGATTATTAAATCTAACAATAAACACATAGATAACATCTAAAACCCGAGACAAACTAGACAAGTTAGTTTTCTATAGTTTGACCCAGCCGGAGATTGAACCCGAGACCTTCGGTTTTACTGTCAGCGTGCCAAACCGCTGCGCCACCGGGGGCCTTCCTTTGATCAGCCATAATCAGCAGTCCACTGCTGGACTTAGGCATCTTCCAATACACGTCACTGAGCCCGATTTTCGGCTCTTCTCCTCCAGAATAATGCAGCCAGCCTAATTATGTGCACCCTTCTTGTAAGCAAGTAGATCAAAAATATCATTTAATTCTATAAAAAACTCACTACCACCAGGCGTCCGTCACTCGCTCAAGGTCACGCGTTTTATACCTGCCGCTCGGCGTATCGTCCACGATACAACCGACAAAGGGCCGCTACGCCCGCCTGAGCGCTCGCACCGCACGTTTCCCGCGTTTACTACTCGTAATGCCGAAACCACGTAATTATTGTTCAGTGGATGGGTGTAAAGGTAAAAAAACAAATGAAGAATTATAATTTTTTTCACTGCCGAGAGAAGAAGAAAGGTAAGCGGTATTTTAAATCTTATATTTATTTCTTTAAACATTTAGGTAGGTAGGTACCTACCTAGGTATAAAAGTAAAATAAATACATAAAGGTAACTGCTTTTTTTCGTGGACTTGTTAATGTTGATTCTAAATAACCACATCCGTTCTAACATTATTATGCGTAAGTGTCTCTGTCTGTCACGTTTTCACGGCTGTACTGTGGCTATACCGAAAATTTTTAAAAATGCACAACAATCATAGTCGTAAATTGATGGAAAATGCCAAAAATATAAATTTTATAATAGTTCGCTCCACGACTTTTAGCAGTTGCTAAAAGTCGTGGAGTCGTGAAAAACAAAGACATGCACGACAAAGATGGGTAAAATATTATATATTATTATTAAATATTACCATCGATAAAATATTACTACTTTAGTAATATTTTATCGATGGTAGTTAACCATATTTGTCGTGCGTGTATTTGTTTTTAATGTTAATTTAATTTAGGATCCACTAAATTGGCTTTTTAGTGTTTCGTAGTAAACATTAGAAACAAAACATGTACAACAAACATGGATGTCAAATATTTACATATTTCTCGAATTCAAACCAATATAATGTGGTCGACTCTGACCGCCACGCCCAATCTCAAAACTAAAATCAGTTTAGTCTGTCCCCTTTTTAGATATTTGTCTAGGAATAGAGAGGGACAAATAGAACCCATTCCAATTTCAGGATTAAACGTGGCGGTCAAAATCGCCCACAATGACGAAAAATTAAGTTTGATAACTTAATGTTTGCTTTTCAGACGCCGCAATTGGCTTGAGATAATAGGGAGGCCTGATCTAATAACAACTCATACAATGTAAGCTTGTCATTTTATATTACATATTTTTGACAAATAAATAAATATGGTTACCTATTTCACAACATTCGTTTTATTACAGTAATAATCATCATAGGTATAACCCTAGCGCATTCGTGCGATGACGCGCTTGCACGTGAGTCGCACGGTGGGCAAAACAATCTCGACTCTTAGATTAACATTAACATTACTTAGATTTAAGAATCATGGTTGTAATATTTTTCTGGTTGTGCAATAAAGAGTTCTCTCTCTCTCTCTCTCTCTCTCTTTGATCGGGTACTTATGGTATATTTCTCCTCGCTGTGAACAGTAGTTATTATTATTAAGATTTTGTAGGCTATTATAGCGTAGGTATTTTCGCTTTAGTATGGGAGTGATGTATCTGTTACGTAGTAACTATTATCTAATCTGTGCTACCACTTTGGCTTCCAACAGCAGTTGGCATCCACAATACAAAATATTAGTGAAAACGTTTTAAATTCACACAAAAACATATAATTTTGGTTACTTTTAAATATTAGTGGAGGCGTTACAAACAAGTCAGGCAGAAGTTTTCGCTGTCATTCAATACTTTAGTGGAAATTATGAAACATTTTTGTGGCCATTTTACATGTAGTTTGCCTGAAAATATGAAGAGGTGGAAAGTAATTTTTTTTTAATAAAGATTGCATTTGAACTTTGTTAATTACTTTATAAAAATAGAACGGTGGCAAATTTACACATACTCTTTTCCGTGACGAATGTAGGCAACCCCCCCCCCCTTAAGTTAAACACTTTTATCATTCTTACTTTGTTTTTGAACCGTACGATACAATCAATATGAATCTAGCTACCTATTTCGAATGTAAAATCTTTTTCTTTATGACCACAGAAGAAGTTTCTAAAGAACTTAGTTATTAAGTATTAGTCGACCCACAATGAACTTCAGCTACACTAACTCAAATTGCTCCATCGTGCACAAATGGTAGCATGAAAACTTTCACCAGACCGCAACAACAAAAGCGCAAACCAAGGACCATCTAAAAGTCTAACCTGATTACAGCACAACCTCGGACAGGGTACCAAATGGTAAATGTGGCATACCGGTGTCGGCGGCGCGGCCACCGTGTGGCTCCGCAGCAGAGTTAGCTTGCGCCGCTGCTCGGCCGATAGCGACGAGCGCCGGCTCCTGCCGATAGCGTACGCGGGTAACTGGGGCGGCGCCGAGTCCAGGCTCAGCCCGCGGATAATGGACGGGCGGAACATTGTTTTAGCTAGCTCGTTTGGCTTGAGTGAAAGTTTTAGAGGCTGCTGAGTTAGAGATGTGCAGTTTAAATAGTTGTTAGGTTGTAGTATTGTGTCCTGAGACGTGTAACTTGAGATTGCCGCTATAACAAAAAACACAAAATTGCAAAAAAAAAATTAATAATGGCCTTGAGTTAATTTGCTATTTTTTCTCCAGCAAGCCCCATTGTGTAACAGTGAAGGCACTCTAACAGAGCGTATATTGTGACCGTGGGGTAAGCTGGCGTCACTGCTCGGCTGATAGCGACGAGCGCCGGCTCCTGCCGATAGCGTACGCGGGTAACTGGGGCGGCGCCGAGTCCAGGCTCAGCCCGCGGATAATGGACGGGCGGAACATTGTTTTAGCTAGCTCGTTTGGCTTAAGTGAAAGTTTTAAAAGCTGCTGAGTTAAAGATGTGCAGTTTAAATAGCTGTTAGGTTGTAATGTTGTGTCCTGAGACGTGTAACTTGAGAATACCACTATCACAAAAAACACAGAATTGCAAAAAAATAATAATAATAATGGCCTTGAGTTAATTTGCTATTTTATCTCCAGCAAGCCCCATTGTGTAACAGTGAAGGCACTCTAACAGAGCGTATATTGTGACCGTGGAGTCAGCTTGCGCAGCTGCTCGCCCGATAGTAACGGCTCCTGCCGATAGCGTACGTGGGTAACTGGGGCGGCGCCGAGTCCAGGCTCAGCCCACGGATTATGGACGGGCGGACATTGTTTTAGCTAGCTCGTTTGGCTTAAGTGAAAGTTTTAGAAGCTGCTGTGTTAGAAATGTGCGGTTCAATAACTGTTAGGTTGTAGTGTTGTGTCCTGAGGCGTGTCAGTTGAGACTGTCCCTACCACAAAAATAAACACAAAATTGCAAAAAAAATAATCAATAATGACTTTGAGTTAATTTTGCATCGTGATCTCCTGCAAGCCCCATTGTGTAACAGTAAAGGCACTCTAGCAGAGCGTATAGCGTGACAGTGAAGTCAGCTGACGCCAATGCTTGGCTGATAGCGACGAACGCCGGCTCCTGCCGATAGCTTACGCGGATAACTGGGCGGCGCGGCGCCGAGTCCAGGCTTATGGACGGTCGGATCATTGTTTTAACTAGCTCGTTTGATTTGAGCAAACGGAATTCAGCAAACGGAATGTAATTTACATTGAAATAAATTGAATTGAATCCCAAAGAGAAACGTCATCGATGGCTTTGGGTTAATTTTTCAGAATGCCTGCGTAAATCATGATCTTAGTAGGCCCTACTGTATAACAGTGAAATGACTAGATAAACCAACGATAAAGTATGTTGGTAAAGAAGCTAATCATAAAACACCTGGTTATAACTAAAATTTCCGACCTTACCCAAAGTTTCCTGTACACTAAAAGTCTCTTAATCTACTGTTAACAGCAGCTGTCATTTGGCCAAAGTACGTACAAAAAAAGCAACTAATAACTTTAAATCGTTAATTATGACACTGTTAGTGTGAGAAAAACCGGGGTTTGGTCTCATAGTTAGGCCACTGCACGTAACGCTTATCGCCAGGTTTGGTTTTACCGGTGGCGATATTGACTAACGGCATGACGATCTGCAAAAAACTGCCGGCAGCTGCTGGATGCGGCAAGCTGAAAACAGAGCGCTATGGCGCTATGCCCAGCAGTGGACTAATATAGCCTGAAGAAGAAGAAGATATTGACTGATATTGCTACGGTAATACTAACTCACAATGTTTGGAGTTTGGAGTCTAAAGAGCAAAGGTTTAGGTTCATCTAAATAGTTTGCCAACTTATAGGTCAGCTTGGCAAATGGTTTACCTCGAGGCAACTGACCCCCAATCTGACCCCAACTGCCCCCAGGCAATGTAAATAAGTAAAGTTGGCAAAGTCATTGGTATCTGCCCGAATTCGAACCCACAAACTCCCGAATGGCAGGTCGGCGTTCTACCAACGATGCTCTACCACTTGACCAGTACTCATTCAAACACCTTAAAAGCAACCTGGGCAATTCTGCTAAGAATTGTATTATAATGACAACTGCATGAACAAGGCGAATTTATTTCATTGCTGCTTTGAGTCAAAGCCCGCGCACGTGTCAAAGCTTCTAGACAGCAATGGTATAAAAAATACGTCACGTGATGTGTCCATGTTATATGCCATTGAACTGTAATGCACTAACAGAATAGAGTCCCTGCTGAGTTGAATGTGTCCATCGAGAGAGGGTTTTCAAGTTTGTGGACTCTGCTATCTGTTAGTGATAATAAAGTTTTATGTAAATGTAAACAAGATTAAAGTTATTAGGATTCAAAATGTTCATACACATGATAGTGGTGCATCAGTACTTTGATTTTAAATTTTGGTGTTGGTAATATCGTGTGTAGGTTAACAAATTGTGGATGTTAAAGCAAATAACGAAGCGTTTTAGTAAGTATGCAACGCGTATTTATGTGTCACATAAGTTTCATTACTGGTTGCTGTCATATTTATAGAATAAACAAGGTGTAAGTAGGTGAGTGTGTTGTGTATGTGTGTGTTTAGATTGTATTAATGTCACTCTGTGTCATAGAATTTGGCTGGAGATTTTATTTTAAGAAGCAAACAGAAGCGTCCGGGAATTTAGTAATGTCCATTTTACAAAGCATAATTTACTTAAATCACCTTTTCCGTTCCATATCTTAGATTAAATAACTTTACTGATTTTGGAAGTATTCTCAAAAATAAATGTACTTGTACACTATACGTAATTTCACGCACTCATTTTACACTTCCACTTTACACACGTCGGTGTAAAAAAAATAAACTCCTTACGAAAAAAAGTTTATCGATTATTATACTTTTTTCCAGCTGGCAGTTAACAAAGAAAACCGCTCGAAAAAAGAAAACACGCGCGTGTTTTGACAGTTGACGCGTGAAAGCGCGGGAACGCGGCGGAAACCTATTGTTCAGACCGCGGCGCGAACTCGATTACGTTTCGGGTGTTTCTTCGGGAGACAGACGCGTCGGGAAGTCTTGACTGGCCGCCAGCGGCGTGTTGCACAATTATCTATCTGACATTTAAAATAGGATCAGACGACGCGCAATTTGTTGCCGGGAGCTAGGGATGCCGATTTTGTCAACTGGACGCTGAAACTCCAGTGTGACGTTGTCGGGGTCACCATTGTGGGGAATTCATAGTAGGTACCGATCTCAGATCATATGATCTGAGGTACCGATAGTTCCATTTAGATGCAGTACTAGTAACGTAATAAAATGGAACTTATTAACAATCTTTTAAATATCAATTAACCAAATGTTCAATGTAAATAATCAATGTCTACAGTGTTGCAGACGCCGCTGATGAGGCCTACGCGTTTTTGGTCCATGAATGTGTTTTGGGTCAAAATGTGTTCGGATATCTCAGTCAATAATTCACTATCAACACGGCAGCTAGATCTTTACATCTTTGTTGTAAAGTATGCTTGCGTACAGTCTGGTAGCTTTTGAATATACCTCGGCTACCTATCGGAAATATCGGAACTAATATGACACTTAATTTCGAAATAACTTTTCAAAATACTGAAGAAAAGTTTTATACAGAGCAGGAAGTAGTATTACACTCGTGTGCTTTCGGCGAAAATCGAAGCCTACTCTAGAGCCCGAGGTATATTCTAAAAGCTAACAGACTGTATAAAGGTCAATTATACGTCCATTCAGTATACTGGTATACAATTTGAAAAACTGTCGCGTATTTACAAGCAATGCAACGACGAGGTTGGATGTAAAGTAGGTACCTAGAAAAGTAATAGATTCTAAGTTTATCTTCGTGGAAGAAGTCCGGCTGCACGAAACGGGATTTTAGAAGTCGACTCCCAGTCTACAGTAGTTTGTTGACACCGATTTGTACACGAAACGAAGAGCGTTAATATTTTCTCTCTGCCCTCTAAATCCGGCGTCGTTTAATCCAATGAATTGGTTCGACCGAGACATTTTTAATTTCACTACGGAGAGTGATTCACACGTGGGAACAAAACGAGGACGGTATTTTTAGAAAGACAACAAAACAAAAGAACTTTGGTCTCTAAAAAAAACATTTTAGCAAAGGAACAATCTTCAAAAAACGAGAACATTGATATAGGTACCTACCTTGTAAAAAACATTTTAACAAAAAAAACTTTGGCGTTGGTGTTAGTAATATTACTTAATAAATAAGATATCGCCCACTTGAAGGTTTTTCTGTGAGTAGCCGGGCACTGTTTCATACAACTATAACAATTCATAGTTTACTATTATAGGTAGTGTAATTAACCCAGAGATTGTATATCCAATTATCTATTGCTATGCAATATCGTGATAAACTGTAATTTTTGAACTAAAACTTTCGTAAGGATTGTAACCGGATAAACTTACTACGCTTTTTATCGGAACATTTTGATGGGGTTTCGCTCTGATTCGCAAAGCTTAATCATGGTAAGTTTATCCGGTTATAATCCAATAAACTGTAGTTTTATGAAACTCAGTCCTGGAGCTCCTATGACAGCACTACACTGCATAATGTAATGTCCCCTAGGTACCTTTAATGTTCATTATAACCGTTTACGAACCTGTCAATTTAGTGTTAACGTCTGTCAGTATTATCAACTTAATTCTGGATCCATTTATTTGATTTATTAACCTAGTATAGGACTCTTTCGAAGTAAGTGAATCCGAAATTAAGTTAATATTAATAATACTTAAAAAAAAACAGATCTTGGATGGTTACACGTTTGTGATGTGGTTTCTGGTTGAAACGACACAGGGTATCCTATTAGTATGGGGCCGAAAGCAATGGTATGTGCCTGTATTTAAATGTTATGTTATGTTACTTTTTCAACAAACTTTTTTAAATATTTCAATTGAAATTTATTTATTCAATTATACACTCATTACACACAAATTTATTAATATTATCCAAATCACTATATAGAAAATAGCCTTGAGCGTGTTTAAGATTTTTAAAATCGGTAAATAACTATAGATATATATTTTTTCTTATTGCAGTTTTATCTTATTACTAGCTGACCTTTCAAACTTTGTTTAGCGATATTATTTAGCGTGCTACCTGTTCTCAGATCTACTAAATATAAAAAAACAAATAATAATAATAATAATAATAAGTCATTTATTTCAGGCAAAGGGACCCAGGGGATATACAAATAATTATTACAAATACCTAAAAACTAAACATCCGTAAGCCCTTTCGGAATAGTTCGATGACAAACATTGTGACACGGAATTTTTATATAAGTATTAGGTACATTATGATTATTTTTTTTGCATCAAGTCAATGTATCTGGCTAGGCGATGTTTAATTTCCATTCCCATCCGTTTTACACGGATGGGAATGGAATTTGAACACTTTAAAATACACTCAACTTGAAACAGACCTTATTTTACTTACCCTTTCTATTGTAGGCCTCCTGCGCCGAAAGAACTCCGAGACACCACAAAGATACATTCTTCTTAACAAACACAATACCCTCAACGAAATAATAAGTCACTAAAACACAATTCGGTCTACAATACAGACTTCTTCATTCTGGCGTACTTGAAGCTACACTAATTTGGTGTAAGCATCTTAACTTATCATTGTTATTAAATACATGGCATGTAAACAAACTGCAGGGCACTAAGTTAAAGTTTGATGACTCACTAGATAGTGTAGGGCACAACCACACTTACAATTTGGATATCGAGGGTATATTGAAGACGTTTTTAGTATCGTTGCTTATGTCCTCAACTGAGTTGGTTCTCTTCGAATTAAATAACAATCAAAGTCTTTGTTTCTATAGAGGGTGCTATAATCTTGTCACCATTATAAGGAACAATTTTTTTTAGAGTGAGCAAATGCTTGTGTATTGTATGCATGTATATTTTGTAACCGGGGGGTGGGCAGCAGCGCTCCTGCAGTACAATTTCACCGAACTGCGATCCCCAACCCGCATGCCCAGCGTGGGGATTATGGGCATTACCCCCCAATGATGGCACAACCTTGCGCTATGACGCTCATTAGGGGAGGGCTATGTCCAGCAGTGGACTAATATAGCCTGAAGAAGAAGAAGAATATGTTTTGTATTTTTATTTTTCCAGTGTACATTAAAGAATATTCTTATCTTAATATGTAGGTATGTATTAAATCTTAATTGCATAACCAGAAAAAAATGTGAGCATGTTTTCTTAATTCTAAGTAATGTTGGCGCCAATCTAAACAATTTGCGGTTTATCGCTTAGAGTGATCTCTTCCAGAAAACCTCGAGTCTATGTGAACTACACAGGTATAGATCTTGGTCTTAACTATCGGAACAATTTTTGAATTGAGATAAGATAAGAATATTGTTTATTGTATACCGGAAAATTGTTAGAGTATTGTTAATTGTTGAAAATTTTCTAGCACTAGACATAATTAAAACTGTTTTATATGGATTTTAATCGTTTATTACATTTTTAGGGTTCCGTACCTCAAAAGGAAAAAACGGAACCCTGATAGGATCACTTTGTTGTCCGTCTGTCCGTCCGTCCGTCCGTCTGTCAAGACCCTTTTTCTCAGGAACGCGTGGAGGTATGAAGCTGAAATTTATATCAATTACTCAGGTTTACTGTCCCTTGAAGCTGTGAAAAAATCAAACTTCTAAGCCAACGCAATCAAAAGATACAGCCGTTTATGCCGCAAATTTTCGACACTTGCAAGGGAATCAAAACCTACAGGGTGCTTCCCGTGAACTCAGTATCTTGAAATTTGGTACGAAGCAACGTCTTATAGCATAGGTAAAGGAAAAATTACGAAAACCATAAATTTTTAGTTACATCACATAATATATATTTTTTTAATAATTTTAAACTTACTACCCATTTCCTCATAAACGCGTAGAGGTATTAAATTGAAATTCATACCAAATACTCAGGTCTATAATACAGGTTTGTACGGAACCCTCGGTGCGCGAGTCTGACTCGCACTTGGCCGGTTTTTTTTTACAATTTTCCGACGTTTCCAATTGTAAGAAAAATTTTTATAAACGAGTAAAATCCGTATAAAACAGTTTTAATTATGTTGAAAATTTTGCTAAGTAAATAATTAACTGTAGTGCTGTCTCTTCGAGTTTCTCAAGAGCGTGACAGAATGTCACCTAAGTATTTACTTAATGAAATTCTCAATTCACAAATCAGAACAACCGATATTTCCTGCAAACGTAATTCAATTCTTTGTGAAGGGTATTGTGGCATGCTCAGTTTTTGTATTTTTTTTACTATGAGGTCTTTGCTCTTCGTATAACTTTGTAAAGATGGTATCACCCTCTATGTCTTCTCTAATTGGTAGGAGCAGTTTCAACTGCCCGAAACCGACTACAACTGAGCTCCATTAATTGTGCAGAGGCGCAGACGGCCTCACACTACCAAGTTATACAGTCGACAGCTGCTCTAGTTGTACTTATTGGAATTTGAACTTTTGATGCAAGGGAATAGACTTGATTTAGTCTGTAACGCTCGCGCAGCACCTGACACTTACTGAAAATCAGCGCTGAAGGCTTACCCATCAGCATATTTCGGAGTCAGTTTTGCCATTTATAGCGGCAGTGATACGCCGTGACCTTTCGTGTTCTTGTCTTTTTATAAATATTATGTAATAATGTGTTTTAAGTTTGTTTTGTTATTGTGGCGTGTGTACTGTGTCTATAATAAATGTTTTTTTATTCTTCTTCTGATTTCAGATTGATCAACGTAACATAACAGACAGAGAGACCAGCTACCAGACACCGATCCAGCTCCTCATCATGTAAGGGAATAGACGTGATTTTAAATTGATCAGTATCTGGGTAAAGAAGCGCTTGTGGCGTAGTCGAACCGAGTGATTGGAATCAATCACTTGAGTCAAGCAACAACAGGCGCGGTCAGGTGCAGGATGCGTGACCATGTGGCATTTTTTCCAAGCGTTTCCGTGCTTCGCAAGGCACGCCACTACAGTGCGTTATGAACAGAATCTAAGTCCTAGATAAGTGATTTTTGTGGATACATACATATATATATATAACCTCACGCCTGTATCCCAGAGGGGTATGCAGAGACCAGGAACTGCCACTTGCCACGATCCTGTCAGATCACCTTCGCTTCATCAACGTTCGTAAGTCGTTGCATGCACGCACGCCGGTTCCGGGTACTTTTTGTCTTTCCCTTTGCTAATACATCCCCTATCTGGTCGATGTATGTACGCCTGGGACGACCCTTACCAACCCTTCCACTCACATTCGCAAATATATTTGTTTCGTCAATCTTTCTTTCTTCATCCTCTCCACATGTTCAAACCAACGCAACATTCCTTCCTCAATTCTAGTCACTACATCCTCTTTCAGTCCACAACGTTCTCTAATCAGACTATTGCGTATCCTGTCATTCAAAGTAACGCTACTTACACATACTTTGTGGATATTATTTGTTTATGTTACTTTTTCGCCTTAGGCACACCTGATTATAGTCACATTGGGCCGGTTTTTGAATTGATAATTTTACTAAATAAATACCTAAGTAACCTTCTGTCACAGTCTTTGCTGAGAAAATCGAAAAGACAGCGCTACAGTAAAGTATTCTTGGTTAACTTAGTGAAATTCTCAATTCAAAAAGTGTGCAAATTTTACTGCTATTCGTAAACTAAACCAATTTCGATTTACGCCGTCAGAAAGTCGTAGGCGTATCGATATTAGAAACCATCGTAAAACCACGCGAAAAGGTAAAACTAACCACAGGGCCATAAAATATAGATTTAATATGCTGCCGAAAACAACAGACATGAAGTTTTTTTAGACGCATAAGTTAAATTTTTTGTTATGCGTCGGTCAGTAAGCTTTGTTTACGAGGTGGTAGTGAATGATTAGTTTACGCACTATCTCACATCATGTTGATCGATGTATTTTTAGCTTTAAATATTTTTACTGGGATTAACTGCGAAGTATTTGGATACGAAAAGATGCACAATTTTGGAATGGGCAAGCGTGTTATGTAAGTAGCTAGGTACTTATAACGAAACCCAAATAGGTAACCCAAATTCTTCCCGCGGGTGTCGTAAAAGGCGACTAAGGGACACAAACCGGGGGGTGGGCAGCAGCGCCCCCTGCAGTACAATTCCACTAAACTGCGATCCCCAACCCGTATGCCCAGCGTGGGGATTATGGGCATTACCCCCAATGATGGCACAACCTTGCGCTCATTAGGGGAGGGCTATGTCCAGCAGTGGACTAATAAAGCCTGAAGAAGAACCAGAGTAGGTATGTTAATTTTATAACGAAAAACAGTAATATTTATGATTTATTGCTAATGGTAGGTATAAAATATTTATAAATATTCGTGATTTCCGTCGAAACACTCAACCTAAATTCACTGTCAAGTTAAGTTGACGTTGAACCATTCATATCGATATCAACCCTTTTACGTCCCCACCTTTGGGGAACGGGTCTCCTGTTGCATCACGGGAACGTTGTACCACGAAATTGAAAATATTTTCTTATATGTTAAATGTACGAGGGTCTTCGTAGAGAATCGCGCGTAGCCCCGGCTGCCTGAGTAATCTTAAACGATCACGAAGGTTAAGCAGCACAGGGCGCGTTCAGTGCATGGATGGGTAAACCGTCTATGACTAACGCTAGTGGCATTTTTCCAAGCGGTTCCGTGCTTCGCAAGGCACCTTAGGCAGTTGGTGCCGGCTGCCGTCGATAGATGGTAGTCGTTAAGACAAGTCAGAGGCCTTAGGGCGGCTTCAAAACTTCTGACAGTAAGACCAGCCACTAGTCTTGCAAGCCTCCATCATCCCTCCGGGCGTGATCCCCGTGGTTGAGTATGGCCTTGTAACGGTGCAAACCTCTTCACACCATTTTTATTTCTTTTTCTATCTATCATTTTCAAATATTTAAATTACGTCACACAATCTTCGATTTCCCTCATTTTTCATCACTACCCTTTGACCAGATCTGACTATTTTACCTGGTTCTCCGTTTATCCGTTTTTATCCAGTTTTCTATTTTATTAAAATATTATACTACTAATCTACAAATAAAACCACACCTGAAGTCGTTCCAGAGTTTATTATTATTTGTAAAGATATCCAACGTTTCAGCCTGTACCTTCCTCAGGGAAGAGACCCGTGCCCCTCGGTGGGGACATAATGAGTTGATGATGATGGGAGTCGGCCCTCCTCGTGCCCTCACGCTCGATTGTTTTCTCGATAGTCCTGATATTGCTAAATCTGTGCACTGTTTGAGCACAGTGAAGCTCAAAGTGCTCAAACAAGTACCTAAATTTTTATATCCATTTTTTTTTCAAAACTAGGTTTCTAAAGCGTGGTTAGAATCGATCGATATCAACCCTTGTATGTCCCTACTGCTGGGGCAGAATTCCCCTTTAAAAACTATTTATAATAAGTATTTTAATGTTTTAGTTTTCATACACCTGTTTATAATATTTTAATGTCTTAGTTTTCGTACAATTAGAGTCTACAAAGTATACTTTAACCCACTTGACCCTACCGTGTCGAATAGCAATAGATTGATTCCTATCACTCGATTCCACTAGGACACGAGCGCTTCTCGGGTTAAGGCTAGTCACATCACGTCACATCCCACTAATATTGTAAAGGCGAAAGTTTGTGAGTTTGTTACTTCTTCACGTCTAAACGGCTGGAGCGATTTTCATAAAATTTGGTATGGATTTAGCTGACAATCTGGATTAACACATAGGTTACGTTTGACTGCCCGAATATATCTTATTTCCATGGGAAAATCGATAAACCGCGGGTAACACCGCGGGGCACAGTAAAGTTAGTACTAATAAATAAAGCGTTCTCTGCTCTCCTGTCTGTGTACTGTCTAGTGATGTACATTTTACTATCATACTTAATTGCACACGAAACATTAAGAAGGACATGACATAAGAAATAACATGTACAAAGGCGAGCTTATCTCTGTAAGAGATTGCTTCCAGAAATAAAAAACGGGTACGTGTACAAAATAAACTACATAGACTGCAAAAACCCTTAACAATAACCTAAGCAGAAAATAATACACTAAGTACACAGACTAAATTTGTACCTGTAAATATAAATAAATAAAATACATAGTAAATCATAAATAAATATATGTATAGTTCAATGTCATGATAGAGATAAATAGTGCTCTTTCAACTGCTTCTTAACTAGGGCATATTTTCTGTGGCAGTGCATTCCACAGCCTAACCGAATGGACCATTTTCTTGACATTTTCTCAGACCACCATACAAACGCTTCCTCGCAAGTCCGTACGAATATCCAGCACAACTGCCGCCTCAAAAACCGACGTCTATTGAAAAAATGCCCACACCCTTCGAAAAAATATACCAGGGTGTCAAGAAGAATGGGAACGTCCGAGTTTATAACAAAAAGTTCAATTATGATCCCCAGCCACAAGGGCATCTTGTGTTTTCCAAAGGAGATACGCCATGCAAGGTGAGTGAAAAACTCGTATTTTGACGTGACTTATATATAACCTATAATAATAATTTTAATAAAAATTTTTGATACTCTTTAATAAAAATTTTTTTTCCAATTTAATTTATTAATTTCACACAATTATTACATAGTCCATAACTTACATTTTAAATTAGGTATAATATTTGTGTTAGTAATAGTCTTATAACTATGTTAATATAATAAAATATAGTGTAAGTGAAGATACCACTGGACGCTGTATAAAGCATCTCGTTAAGTAGATGCAAAAAAGCCTATATTATTATAATAATACAATACAGATCAAAGAAGAAAGTCATTGTTATTTTTAAAACAATCACACTCCCGCTGGGCGACTACACTGCCAGGACAGTACGTGTGCTTCCAGTCTCTTAAGAATGGATTGTCCAAACCTTTGGGAAACTATTGCTACTTCCGCAATAGTTTCCTTTTAATACGTGTGAACAGGCTTCTTCTGGGCAAACTCGGTCCATCCTAGACGTCATCCCTCGGGCTAGATAGAGGTCAAGACTAAGCCCATTTCATATAAAAAAAGCCTCTTTCAGTTCGTAAGTGGGGCGGTCGCTAAAACCGCATGCAACGAAGATATTATGTGGCGCCTCGGCGAAAGCTGTAAGCAGCTCTGTAATGACGTGTCATGGTGTGATTATTAATTTCTTATATCGCTGAGGTGAGACTGAGGCGGTGGTAGCTCAGTGGGTAGAACCATGGACTAGCAAGCGAGAGCCCCAAGTTCGATCCCGAGTGCGGGCATGTACCAATAACTTTGTTTAAATTCAAAGTTACGTACATTTGCGAATTTGTAGTCGCAATACCACACGCTAACCGTGAAGGAAAACATCGTGAGGAAACCCGCGGCTTGGTTGGCTCCGCACGTATTGACTAGTCTTTCCTGTGGGCTAGGCCGACTAAGCTGTCAGGATGGTATGTGCTGGGCAAGCCTACACCATCTATAAAACCATGCCCTAGGCACTGCAGCGTCGGAGTGGTCCCTTCACCCATCTAGTGTGAGTGAGGATGCCACTGGACGCTGTATAAATCATCTCATTAAGTAGATGCAAAAAGGCCAATATTATTATTATTACATCGCTGAGTAGAGGAAAGTAGCTATTAATCAGATCCTTTTGCCTCGCGGCCGTATGACCCAGTTAAACCGAACTTTAGAGAGCGCCTGATAATTTAAGATTAGCAACATTTAGCGATCATTCGCTGGCTTGTCGTAGTCATAAACGCTTAGGCGTTGTTCTTTAAGGGCAAGCAAAAATAATTTATTATGTTCTACGTACAGGTCAACCTTTACAATTTAGTTGCAAAGTTGCCACCTTATAATCAACCGTATAACCTTATCTAACCGATATGTATAATGCGTCCAAGAGCACAAGTCAGCTAGCTCCTCCTGCTTGTGTGCTGCGCTTGCGCTTTTCATTACGATGCCGTATGAGGTACGTTGGCAGGTAGCTGTGAAAGGATTATCATATGTATGAGTCAGGGGCCTAATTTCTGCGTACCAAATCCTGCGCTATTCCAATCATCTTTTGACAGTAACAGTAACTGAAGAACAGGCTGTTCTTTGAATCCATTCATTGAAAGACCTCTAATGTTACGTATCTCCGTCCAACAGATAAGCTACCTAGCCGTGGAGACGGAGGGAGGGATCCCCGTCTTACTGAGCGGCGGTGTGGGCTACTTCTACTTCAACGTAGCAGTGAGGGCAAGGCCGTACGACCCGCTCAAAGGCCGAATCCGGGCCTGGTGCTTCAACCAGACTATGATCTATAGCTGACGATATGTTATAAGTGCGGATTACATGAATAGGCATAACGAGTAGTGTTGTTTAATTTGAGCGGTCAATCTTTTCGCCAATCAAAGGGTGCTATATCCTCCACCTGACTTTACTTTACCTATGGAAAAAAATATTTCAGTTTTTTAGGAAGTTGCAGGTCAGATTAAGGAATAAATGTCTCTTAATCTTATACAAACAACAAGGATAGCGTGTACGACACTTTTGATTTGCCAGAGCACGAAGAAAGCTTAGAACAATATACCTAATAGCAGCATATTATATTACTATTAATAATTATAATCAGGAAAGTTAAGCCATTCTCCACCTCGGGGGCCAAGTCCGGGCTAGTGGAGGATTGTAAGACAATGGAGGGTCTTACCGTTAGAAGTTATCAGGCGGCCCATAAGGCCTCTGACGTGGCTTAACGACTGCCATTACATGGCAGCCGGCACCAACGGCTTAGCGTATCTTGCGAAGCACGGAAGCGTAGTTATGGGACGGTCACCCATCCTGCACCTGACCGCGCCTGTTGTTGCTTAACTTAAATGACTGATTCCAATCACTCGGTTCGACTAGGCCATGAACGCTTCCATAAAGTTGATTGTTATAATGAAAGGCAATAAACAATTCCATTCCATTCCGTTCCGAACTGTTCCGTTCCGTTCCGTTCCGTTCCGTTCCGTTCCGTTCCGTTCCGTTCCGTTCCGTTCCGTTCCGTTCCGTTCCGTTCCGTTCCGTTCCGTTCCGTTCCGTTCCGTTCCGTTCCGTTCCGTTCCGTTCCGTTCCGTTCCGTTCCGTTCCGTTCCGTTCCGTTCCGTTCCGTTCCGTTCCGTTCCGTTCCGTTCCGTTCCGTTCCGTTCCGTTCCGTTCCGTTCCGTTCCGTTCCGTTCCGTTCCGTTCCGTTCCGTTCCGTTCCGTTCCGTTCCGTTCCGTTCCGTTCCGTTCCGTTCCGTTCCGTTCCGTTCCGTTCCGTTCCGTTCCGTTCCGTTCCGTTCCGTTCCGTTCCGTTCCGTTCCGTTCCGTTCCGTTCCGTTCCGTTCCGTTCCGTTCCGTTCCGTTCCGTTCCGTTCCGTTCCGTTCCGTTCCGTTCCGTTCCGTCCCGTCCCGTCCCGTCCCGTCCCGTTCCGTTCCGTTCCGTTCCGTTCCATTCCATTTCATTTCAATATTTGTGAATGTATGTCTAGTTATTGGGTATGTACCTACGTACCTAAATATAATATTTTTCAGGTGCTTGCCTCTACTACCTATAGGTCCCTAACGTTTTTCCTATTTCATTAAGTTTATCGAAATATTTTCAGTCGTAAAAATCATCTCCAAATTTATTTATAAACAATATTGTTGTTATTGTAGGTTATTAAATTATCCCATATTATTATCACAAGGGCCTCTTTGCACTGTGTTGAGCAATCACGTTGGAAGGAGTGTCAGTGTAACCGGACTTTTATGGTTACAGCGTCACAGAATAGAACTGTCAAACATATGTCAAAATAAAAAATACGTACCTATCGTATGCCTATTGTCTGTGGTCAAATACAAACTTGCTGCATGCAGTGTAAAACTGAGCACAAACTTTTGCATTGGCATTTTAGAAATTCGTAGATCCTATGCATTTTTAGTGATACCTAGTTATTATGCGACTTAGTTCAGATAAAGTGTTATTGATTATAAAGCGACGTTTTAGTGCTGTATCCAGCTTCGGTGTCGTTAAGAAAGTGGTGAGAGTTACAAAACCTTATGAACATTTTGCAAAAACTTTTTAGATTATTTGCATTCTGTCCAATATTCTTACGAAGTATACGGTTCGTTTATTACGTTACCTACCTTAGGCCTCATAATTTAGCGTTTTAATTTGTCAACGCTTATAGAAAATTCTAAATAGAAGATAATGAAAGATCAAAGTCTACATCAGATTGCAATGTTTTTTGTAACTTTTTGTACTTTTTGTAAGCTTGCCTTAACCGTCACAACGCGCCTCGAACTTTACTGAGTAACCAACTTTGGTAAGCTTATAAAAAATATAATATAAGTACCTATTTAGTAAATTCTTAGGGTACATAACTACCTAAATCGTATTTCATTCATAGTCTTGTCGAACATTGTGACGTTGGCGAAATTGTACTGGATACTCAGTGCAGTGGGCCTATAAAGCAGAATTTATTGTTGAAGTAAGATATGGTTTTAGACATTGGGTGTTAATTTTTTGATCTAGGTCAGAATTCCGCAAAAATACTATAGTCAAAACCAATTGAAACGGAGATGGAGAGAAGGTCATGTTGTCAGGCAGCTCAGGAGTCAGTGGACAATGGTGAACACCGAGTTAAAGTAAAAAAGTTAAATATAATTTGCACTGGCTACCTTTCTAATTTCCATCAACAACTTTCCATCTTAAGGTTGTCCGGAAGAAATTGCTTTTAGCAATTGTACTTTGTACATTTGATATTATTTTGTATTTGTTGTTTTTCCAGTGTACAATAAAGAATATTCTTATCTTATAATATAAAAAATTGGTATCCAACATTCGACTCTCCTAGCGTAGATGCCATCGGAAAATGTATCTACTATTAAGTTATGAGCAATAAACAATTTTTTTTACTTTTATTGTATTCTGGGATAGTTTTTGGGTGCTACTACTTACTTAAGCCCATTTGTTAGATAAAAATGTGAAATAACCATGCTGAGTTACATAATTGTGATTTATCAGCTTTATAGGTTTATTTTATTTTATTTTTATTTTATTCTCTAGAAGACTAACAGCTATTACAGGTTTACAATACATAGATAAATAGGACACACTCAGCCAATTAAAAGTCTTCACAATTAGTTTTAGATTAGCTTGAACGCAGACAGTTCACATGTGATAGCACCATTAACGTAAAGATTAAATTACACTAAAAATTGAAAAACAAATAAGAAAGCAGTGATTAATCAATTTATAAAATAGATTGATTTAACCAAGTACTACCCAGATAAAAAAAAAACTATGTGTCAAAAAACAACTGATTAAGCACGCGCCTCGCCTCAAAATGTTTAGTATTAAACAAAATTGTAGTTATGCACTGTGGGTATTGCATAAGATAGATAGAGAACAGTTTATTGTACATTAAAAAGGCATTTACATAGATATTTCTTAACCTAAGAATACAGATTGCCCTAAAAATTATCTCTACCAGACAGCCTTTATTATTTTTGCCTATAAACCTACTTTAAATAAGTTTGAAGCTTTTTTGTGAAAATTTTCTCTTCAAAATCCTACTTATATTATAAACGCGAAAGTTTGCAAGTATCGATGGGTGTTTGTTACTCTTTCACAAAAACTACTGAATGGATTTTAATGAATCTTTACAGTAATCATATTCATCAGAAAAATTCTACCATCTTCGAGCTATTCTGGTGTACGCTGCCATATCAGCTAGAGATTATTTTAGTGCAACTGTAACATGTCAATATTGTCAGGCTGTTAAAAATAATTTATGTTGTAATTTTAGTATCATATTGTTAGTTTTTTTTTTACGCCACGCTTTAGATAGATAGAGAACACTTTATTGTATATAAAAATGGAAATTAGACAGATATTTCTTAACCTAAGAGTACGGCGGCCTTATCACTAAATATATATATGTATATGCTCTTATATAGGAGGCTTTATTGAAATACTAATCCTGTGCAGACGACGTCGCGGGCACCAGCCAGTGATCTATATTTTGAAGTGGACAACTAGTTCAACTTGCAACATTCATTGAGTCGCAGTAGAATAAAACATTTTTCAATTTAAATAATGTAATAAACGAGCATAAATCCGTATAAAAACAGTTTTAATTATGTCTACTGCTCGTGTTAACCTTAAAAATTCTATCTATCTAAATTGATTGTCTGGAAGCAAATACTTTCAGTAAAGGCCGCCAATTGTCCTGTATTATGTTATTGAATACCTAGTATACATAAAGAATATTCTATCTTTATTTGTGATTATTACCATACTACTGGCACCACATCGTCGTCATTATATTTCATTACAGGGTTTATCTACTCCTCTGACCAAAAAACTCAAAATGGGAGGACTTTTAAGTAAAGCCCTGTCAGGATACACTGCCTCTGTAGCAGATTTTAAGGTAACACTATTATGTTCAATTCTGTCTAAGTTGAAATTATAAATATTTATTTTTTAGCTACATTATGCACCACCTGGTCATTACCTCTCGATGTTCTTCTTCTCTTGACAAATTTCCCAACTATGAGTAGTGGAAAATAAAATTATGGATATTGCGCACACATTAGGTAATGGTTTTATTTATGCAAACACATTTTCTTAGAACACTCAGGAACGTTTACCTTTTGTCCTTAGAAAATCTCCACCGCAAGCTGCATTAATCGGGCGTTTATGGAGTGTTTCAAGAAATTGTGATTTTAATAATAAGAGTGTTAGAGCGGTGGTAGTGGAGCATTAGAATGCTGGGTTCTCAAAGCCGCAGGCCATAGGTTCGAAGCTTTGTTTCTAAGTTATAAATACATTTGTGAAATTATAGTAGCAATACCACCCACTAGCCGTGAAGGGAAACAACGTTAGGAAATCAGAGTGTCTCAAGTGTTTAACTTCCTCAGCGCTCGCTGCTTACAAAGGCCCAACTATGAGACTAAATGCGGAATCTCAGTTCTATATAGCTAAAACTAACTAAGAGCATTAGTTTTGAATGTTCTGTATTTTGCAGTAACTTTTTTTCTTATCCTTTCTTATCTTTCTATTCACAGACTGATCCAGTAGTGACTGTGACACAAGGGCAGCTCAAGGGAGCAGTGAGTGCATTATTGGATGGCTCAAAGTATTTTAGTTTCAAGGGCATCCCGTATGCAGAACCGCCTATCGGTGAACTCAGATTTCGGGTCTGTGTTCACATACATATATAATGTAAACATAGTGATAATAGCTGACTCCGCAAACGTTGCTTTGCCATATTAAATGGCCTACCACTTATTGTCAAACCTACCAAACACTCATATAAAAATTCATGAAGATTTGGTGAAGTTGTTTCCGAGGAGTTCGATAACAAACACTGTGACAGTATATTTTCATAAATTAGATTGTTAAGACGCAAAACATGAAAACCCTTGCTTCAGTATCAATCAACTAAGTAATCTTTCACTAACCCAATGAACAAAAGTACAATATATTTAGTGAATCTCTTGTATCCTGTTTTAACACAGAAGAGACGTGGGATGGGGTGCAGAAAATACATCATCATCAGAAAATACACAATTATGATTAATCCAGTTCATCATGTTTTGTGGACTCGGCAAAATTATTTTTCTATTGTAATTTATATTGCTCTGTTCGCTCTGTTCTGTCCGTGTTCTGTCTGACACATCTGACAGTAAGACCAGCTACGTCTGTTAGAAACCACCTCGGGCTCTAGAGTAGGCTTCGGTTTTCGCCGAAAGCACACGAGTGTTATACTAGGTACTTCCTGTTCTGTATAAAACTTTTCTTTACTATTTTGAAAAGTTATTTAGAAGTTAAGTGTCATATAAGTTTAGTTCCGATATTTCTACTGCACGAATATATCCGATTCTATCTGATAGTAGCCGAGGTATATTCTAAAAGCTAACAGACTGCACTAGTCTTGCCTCCAACAATCCGGACTTGGCCCCCGAGGTGGAGTATGGCCTAAAGCTTTCTTGAAGAGATCCGTGCCCCTCGGTCGGGACAAAATGATTTTGATAATGATGACGATTGCTCTATTATTTTTTTCAAGTCCGCAGTACAAATCCAATTCAGTCCGTTTTTTACGTTTCTTTTTTTTATTTTTTATTTTTTGTTTTGTTAACATTTTTTTATACACAAGTAGGTGCACAAATTACAGAGGAAAAGAAATATAAATTTATTCTTCGTAATACAGATGGCGTTACACGACATTCGCGTTGTGTCCGACAAAAAAAGTAAACAAACAAAGCTCGCTTTTCCAGGTACTTTCAATAGCCCGTTGTACACACGCTTTTGTTACCGACACTTATTATAAAGGCATGCGCAGACGAGGGTCTATCCCTCGGGTACTTTTTTGTCCGTCGATATAAATCTCTTATAAATTGTATCGAATAACGCTCACAAATGGACTAAAAGTACGGGGCACGGGGTACAAAAAGTCCCTCAAGTTACCGAAGACATCATGAGACCGGACTGGACAAAAGTGTGGTGTTTTCTTTTAAAACGCCTTTTCTTTTTCAACTTCATGTAAATAACAACACAATGAATCAGAATATTTGCTTCCATAGCATACGCTTCACTCAATTTCTTGGGAACAAAGAACCGCTTACCGTAGGCGTCGAGTCCGCGACATGTTCTCGGAGGACATTTTTTACGATTCAGGGACTTTTATCCCTTGGGGACAAAAGTCCCTCGTCCGCGCAGGCCTTTAGTATTACCGACACTTATTATTAGTATTACCGGACTTAACGAAACCGAATTCTCACATTCCAGGACCCTCTGCCCCCGAAGCCTTGGAGGGGCATCCTGGAAGCCACTAACCACGGACCCGTTTGCCCCCAAATCGACATGTTAACTGGCAACCTGACACCTGGAAATGAAAGCTGTCTCTTCCTTAATGTGTACACTAGGGCACTCACTGGCGAAAGGCCCGTTATGGTATATATTCATGGTAAATTCATCTACATTTTTAATGTGAAAAACGGTAATGTTAATGATTGAATGACTGCATCGTTGGTATAGCCGTTAAGGCGCTTATCTACCAAAACAGAGGTCGTGGGTCCGATTCCCACTGGGGTCAACCACAATTGTACAAGTGACATAAGTCTGGATATTGTTTTATGTTTGTGACGTCCTTGCCTGGTTACCGTAGCATAGGGTATCGTAGTTTGGGACAGGACAAGTGTTTGTGTTCTGTGGAAGTTATTATTACGAAGCTATTATCTTATTATTCAACGGTTGGGTGTATCAATACAGTGCGAGATAAAAAATACAGAAGTTTTAATATTTTTCGGCAGGCGGTGCCTTCATGTGCGGATCTGGCGACAGTGAGCTGTACGGTCCGGAGTACCTTCTCCAGCACGACGTGGTACTTGTAACTTTCAACTATAGACTCGAAGCACTAGGATTCCTTTGCTTGGACACTCCCGAGGTCCCAGGAAACGCTGGGATGAAGGACCAAGTAATGGCCCTGAGATGGGTGAAAGAAAACATTGACAAATTCGGTGGTGACGCCAAGAACGTAACTTTGTTTGGTGAGAGTGCCGGCAGCGCTTCTGTGACGTACCACATGACATCACCGTTATCGAAAGGCCTGTTCCATAAAGCGATAGCGCAGAGCGGGGTGTTCTTAAATGACTGGACCCAAGGCAAAGAAGGAAAAAGCAGAGCGTTTAGAGCCGGCAAAGTCCTGGGTAAAGAAACGACCGATACTTTAGACCTACTGAAGTTCCTTCGTAGTGTGCCAGCCCAGGACCTCGCGAAGTTGACTTTTACAACTATGACCTATGATGAGAAACACAGAGGTCTGCCGATACATTTTGCGCCGGTTGTAGAGAAGAAATTCGCTGGAGTAGAAGGTTTTCTGAATGAAGAACCGATACAGACACTAATGCAGAACAAAATAGCTCAAATTCCCTTGATGGTTGGCTACAACTCAGGCGAAGGCTTACTGAGCTTACGCAACGTACAGAAGAAAATTGACTTTTATAACAAACATTTTAGCTTCAAAGTCCCGAGAGAAGTTTCTGAAAGGGTACCGGAGAATGTGCTGGAAGAATTTGGTAGAAGAGTGAAAGATTTCTACTGCGAAGGCAGAGATGCAACTTTGCATGATATACAAAAGCTATGCGACTTAGAATCCGATTTGCACTTCGTGTACGGCATCCATAGATTCCTACACCTCTTTACAAAGTCCAATAAAACTCAAGTATACATGTACAAGTTCTGCTACAGCTCTGATATGAATTTCACCAAGCATGTCACGGGAGCTTCCCACTTGGACGGGGCGTGCCACGCCGATGATTTGTTCTACTTGTTCAGTAATTTGATGACAAATGACATTTATGCTGAGCAAGAGAAGGTCAGGGAGATGGTGCACGTGATGACTAAGCTGTGGACGGACTTTGCCAAGACCGGGTAAGAATTTTTCTTAAGGCGACTCCTGAAGGAGCCATTCCCATGCAAATATTGTGAAGTTATATCAATTAATTTCAACGTAAAGAATTTATATTCTGTTTGCTGAATGTCAATATACTATGTAAAATGTAAGCCGCTACATTCGGGCCGTATCGTAGTGGAGAAAAAGGCAACAAGAAAAGAAACTCCACTCTGACCATCTTTTCTCAAATCATATTAAATCTAAGATATAAATTGCCACCTGTAAGTCAGATAAGATTTCATAATTGCCAACAACAACTTGAAATGCCAAAGAATTAGTGAACTTTCTTACAAATTGTCATGACTGTCATGTCCGAGACCTTATGGGCGGCTTGATAGCTTCTGACAGTAAGACCCGCCACTGTCTTACCATATTTCACCAACCCGTACTTGGAAGAGTATGGCCTAACCTTCCTGCGATGCAGGAAGAGACCTGTTCCCCAGCAGTGGGGATATACAAAGGTTGATATCGAAGATAGACCAGCTTTTTCTGCCTCTCCGACTCTCTAAGGTTTGCTGGAAGAAATCTCTTTTAATGAATAAGCTCGTCTTTGTACATGTTTTTTCTTATGTAATGTCCTGTTTCGTGTGCAAGAAAGAACTATGAGACAAACTCCAATGTAACATCTAAACATAGATGAACTTGCCTTGTATGTTCGCAATAAATTTATGAATTACAAATATTCTTAATTGTACATCGGCCGTTGCATCTAGTGAGTTGACCTATACAGGGACCAATGGCATCTTTACTCAGACTAGATTGGTGAAGCGACCACTCGGACACTGCAGTGCCTTTGTCATTGTTTTTATAGATGGTGTAGACTTGCCCAGCACCTATTGAACCCAGCAACAGATTAGTGTAGAAATGCGTACAACCGTTGCGTTTAAATTGTTTTAAATCCTTGCCCTATCCACTTCAGCAATCCAACGCCGGACCGCAGCTTAGGCTTCCAATGGACACCTTACTCTCCGACCTCCAAAGAGTACCTCAATATGGACACCGTACTCTCCGTCGGAAAGTATACTGATAAGGATCGCGTGGAGTTCTGGAACAAGCTGTACTGTGAGTCTGGACTGCCTTGCATTACTAAGAGTAGCTTGTAGAAATATAGATAGTATGGTTGTTTTTTATGACTGGGAAGCCCTATACTAAGTGCAACTAAATGACTTGTGTTATAGGTGCTAACTCGACGATAGATTTAATACAATAAATACATAGACTAGGGGGCGAGCCCCCTGCGCGCTTACGCGCGCCAACCCCCAGCCGCTCCGAGCTGCGCTCTCCGCGGCGCTCGGCCTAGGGCCTCGCTAGACACTTACTGTAGCGAATTGTTGCATGAGAACATGTATGGTCTCGGCCTTCGGCCTCGGCCTGGACGGAGCTCGGCCTTCGGCCTCGCCGCGGCGTGGTTCCTCGTGCCCGCTCCGCGGAGCTCGGCCTCCGGCCTCGCAAGTTTGTCCCTTTTTGCTTTTGCGCTGGTACTTGTGCGCCGTAACCTGAATGGTCTCGGCCTTCGGCCTCGGCCTAAACGGAGCTCGGTCTTCGGGCTCGCCACGGCAGAACTTTTTGTGCCCGCTTCGCGGAGCTCGGCCTTCGGCCTCGCACGTTTGTCCCTCTTTGCTCTTGCGCTGGTACTTGTCCGCCGTAACCTGAACGTTCTCGGCCTTCGGCCTCGGCCTGGACGGAGCTCGGCCTTCGGCCTCGCCGTGGCGGGGTGTCTCGTGCCCGCTTCGCGGAACTCGGCCTCCAGCCTCGCAAGTTTGTCCCTTTTTGCTTTTGCGCTGGTACTTGTGCGCCAAACCGCTCCGCCACCGAGGCCGTCCATACATTGGACGAGACTAGCAAACGACCGGGCCCTAGAGTTACTATACTTAATATAGTTTTTCAATAGAAAGATATTAGGATGGTTGTTATTTGTCTCAATTTGGTAGTCTACAAAGCAATAGCAGTACAATCTCATTCCAGGGGTATAACCCGCGCAAATTAAATAGGCATCTCTCGCGAAGAAGAACGAATCGCGGTAGTACGGGTTATAGTATTTTCTAAGGTTCTTTTGTAATTTTTGCCGAGGGTAGTAAACTAACCGTTATAGCTTTCTAAAAGAAGCCGGTCACCTCAGTCATCCGAGACCACGGCACCTGAAAAAGTGCCGAAACGTCGGAAAATTGTAAAAATGTAATAAACGAGCATAAATCCGTATAAAAACAGTTTTAATTAGTATGGGTTATACCACTGCAATGCGATTGGTTACTGGACTACCAATAGTGTGAATGAAACGACAATTACCGGACTTATATGACTATTGAACAACTATGCATTTTAGAGAAACGCCCTGGGTTGGTTGGCTTAAAAGAGAAGAGGTCTTCTTCCGACAAAGGGCTCAGAGTGCTTAGTGCGAGTTTGACAGATCCAATCGAATAACTTTACTACCGCGTTAATAGAGCATCGAGTAGTGATTATGAGTAAGTTAACCGTTCGAACTGGCAAAACGCTGTCACAGTACAACTCGCACTCGCGTTTATTAGTGTTTTGGCTGGTAAACGTGGTCACTTCTCAACGTAAACCATTACAACTCGCACTCAGCAATTTTAATTTCCATACTTGTCGCTAGGTGGCGCTTCCTCGATGCCATAGAAATATGAGTTTACGTTAACGCGATCGAGTAGTTAAAAAACTCGCACTAAGCACTCTGTTTATTCGCTGATTAGGTAGATATTGTTACGGGCTAGGGTTCTAGATCTGGAGGTAAAACGCCAATGACAACTTCTTAGGATTTATTCACGCAGGGTCTGGTCTGCAGGTCTTCACGACACGAAGTCCACACGTAGATTTCAAATCGCAGGTCCAATCGAAGTTCAATAGTATCGCTGAGGTCGTAGGTTACCGCTCGTATCGCAGGTATGTTCGCTCGAAGTTCACTCTTCGCTATTCCAAACGGAACGGCCGCTATTTATATCCGCCGGCAAGGGTTCTAGAACATTCCCGTACCTACGTACCTACGAGTACACTCTGTACACGCGGCAACGTCGCTCGAACAGTTTCATGTCAAAGAGTTTTGAACCCTATGCTAGTGTAGGTACACACGAGTCATTATTGCTTGTAGCGTTTATTGTTTACTAAAACGCAGCATGCGGCGACTATTCGATAGGCTTCTAGAAGGCTCTATTCTAGATGGTTCGGGATAGGACCGCGACAATATATTAGATGGTAATTTTGGTCCCCCTTACAGGATAGAGTCGTAAAGGTACTTATTCGTTGAGTTGTTAAATAAATTATCCGAATCAGTTATGAAAAAGGAAAAAGACATTAGACGAAATATATTTGTGCTAGTGCATAAGATGTTCTGAGTTTCACAGTCTAATATATAAATTCTCTTGTCACCGTGCTTAATATACGATAAGATTTATTTATTTGAAAAAAAAATACGTATGTAGTATGAGGTGTTATTTATAAAAAATGTATTGTTCCAGCATGTTTTGACACTGAGGCGTATAAATATTAAAATAATATAAGTTATAAGTGTTTCAATTAAACAAGTTTTCATGTGAAACATAAAATATAAAAAAATTGCATTTAAAATAAATGCTATCGAACTGCTCCGAAAAGGCTTAATCGATTGTTATTATTTTTTTGTGGGTATTTAGTATTTGTTATGTCTGAGAATAGTTTGTAGGCTAATTAGTATGCAAAATAAATATAGCAGGGTCAGGTAGTAATAATATAATTATTTACGCTTATTGTTGAGCATTTATTACTTGTAGTATTTTATGAAATTGTTATTTTTTTATAATGGTTGTTAAAATTTATAATAAAATGGTTGTATGGTAAAGTAATTAAATGTATTTTATTTTTAGTTTTAAATTATATCTCGACCATATAATATGTATTATATATAACATAACATTTACATACTGGCACATACATTGCTTCTGGCCCCACACTAGGATAACCTGTGTCGTGGGAACCAGAAACAACCACATCACAATCGTGTAAACATCCAAGACCTGGGTTTTTTTTTTGTCCCCAGCCGGGGATCGAACCCGTGACCTCTCGCATGTGAGGCAGATGCGCTACCGCTGCGCCACTGAGGTCGTCAATTATTATTATGATAATTATACAACTACTACAGACAAGGAAAGTTAAAGTATGTTTTAGAATGAGCAAAGGGCAGTATAAAAAGTAGCCGAAACCGGCGTGCTTGCATGCAACGACTAATGAACGTTGATGAAGCGAAGGTGATCTGTCAGGATCGTGGGAAGTGGCTGTCCCTGGTCTTTGCCTACCCCTCTGGGATAGGCAGATTCCTTCCCCTTACCATAGGAAGATCTTTCCCCTCTGGGATAGGAAGACTCCTCCCCTCTGGGATAGGCAGATCGCTCCCCTCTGGGACAGGCAGGTCCCTCCCCTCTGGCGTACAGGCGTGAGATTATGTTATATTTTGTATCTTTTTCGTTAGTAGGTAGGTACTCACTGGTTTGAACTAATAATACTTACTCTTGAAGTACATGTTTGGGAGCTCAATAGATAACCCTGTTACTTTGCTTGCGTGATGTCATATTATACTAGCCATTTATTACATTAGGCATCACTAACTTAGCTCGACTTAAATGTATATACACTTCGTATATACTCAGTATTTTAAAATAATTCGAGAACGCGCTTCTGTAAAAAATAATTTATTTTATTTTTCCTAAACATAATCTTAAGCATAAATTATTCAATATATTATTACCATTTTATATAAAAAAAATATCATTACTTTGTGATGTTCTGTTCAAAAATTGTACTTAGTGGCATCTCCATCGCATTATCAATCGTATCATGGCATTATCAATCGTAATAACTTAAATATTTTATTTACACAGCTTCATTAATAATTCTATGACTTACAGCACATTTGTCTAAATCTATTCACACTTAAAATGACACAAACTTTGTACATGTTAAATAAAATATACTTAGTTTTTTTTTATTTATAAGTAGGTATTGTGTCCCAGGAACATCAAATATTTTATTTAAGTACCTATATATATTAACATGGCCATATTTATGGGCAAGCAACAATCAATTACAATTACATAATACTTTTCTAAATGAAATATTCTACTTTCTAGTTTTAACCTTTAATCTTCCTCCTTGTCACATGATTATCTGCAAATGGACTCTAATATAAAAACGAGGCCTTATGGACGGCTTGATAACTTCTGTCATTAAGGCCCGCCCTTGTCTTACCAACCCGGACTTGGCCCCCGTGGTGGAGTATGGCCTAACCTTCCTGCGATGCAGGAAGAGACCCGTGCCCCAGCAGTGGCATACAAGGGTTGATACCGACGACGAAATAAACGATAAAATTATAAAAATACAATTTTTACAATACTCCTGAAATGCAGTTTATATTGTCTGTGGTAAAGGGACAGACTTCAGACTTCTTCTGACACACAGACTTTTCAAATTATATTTGTTAATTGTTTTAGAAGAATCGTGCTTTTGTAAATAACGCCAAATAACTTCTAGCCCGATTCATCGCAATGACAGCTGCCTTTTTAATTGACTTGTGAAAGAGATCACGTATCTTATAAAGAAAATCAATAAAAAAAAACAATTAAATTGGTTGGTCGTTCAAGCAATCAGCTCAGCCGGTTTTAATTTTTGAAACACCTTTCATACCGGCTTCTGATAATGCATTTTTAAGGGAACAGAGGTGACTATGAAACGTCTTAATAGATTATGTAAAAAAGGGATTTTTGAGAAATTCCAAATAGTAAATTTTTTTAAGCTGATGCTGGCAGCATAAATCGAATTAGAAAAAACGATTATCACTATGCTACGCGGGCTTTGTAAAAACGCTACTCAAGCCGCTGTATCAAGTTTGACGTCTTGAATGCATTGCAGTCGCATTTGCCGCCTCCAACATTACTCTCATCAAAATACCTTCCTCCATAACTCTTCATTCATCAATACCCAGGTCACGTGGAATATAGGGGCTCGGCATATAGCCGCGTTGGCGCAGATATGTTGCTAGCGGCGATTGGTGGTGGCTCCCGTTGTATAAGCAAGGCCCTGCGCGCCCGGCTCTTAGCTGGAAACGGTTTGGTTGGTTACAGATACAGCACTTTACGTAGGAAAATTCTCAATTCAGGAAGTGGCCCTAACCCCCGGTTTCTGATACACTAACCAGTCGTTAATCTACTGTTAATAGTTGTCAATTGGTCAAAAAGCATACAGAAAAAACATTTGACAGCTGTTAACAGTAGATTAACAGATTGTTAGTGTAGGAGAAACTGGGGCTTAGGCAAGTTTTTCTTGCCATATTTGTAAGGTTGGAATCTGTTTAAGCTACCCGCGTTTGTGAGATTAAAAGACTAATAATCCTTTAATGTATTGGATGAAAAACTTAAGTTTTATCATCTTAGTAGAAATATCTGGTCAAAGTAGAGGGATTTTTACATGATGTGCAGACTGTTTCCTCCACAGATTAAAAAGACCTATATTATGCGCCTAGTGACATGATGAACCCTCGGCGCATTATGTCACTAGGCGCATAATGTCACATTCGCAAAATGTACTAGGCGCATTATGTCACATTCGCAAAATGTCATTAGGCGCATACCTAATGTCACATTCGCACACTGTCACTAGGCGCATAATCTCACATTCGCAAAAAGTCAACAATCACTTTGCCTTTTTATTCTGTGACAGTCACTTCGGTCAAATGTAAAATTTAAACAGCACCATTTCAACATTGGAATACTTCGCTAAAGTAATCTTTAGTACCTAGTACCTATATCTTAACTATAAAGTTAAGGTGCAAACTACATCAAGGTAATGCTAAGGCATGTCTTCATTTGTTAGCTTATGACCAAATCTTTGCAATTAAAATAAGAGCGAAACATTTCTAAGATTATTTCTTCTTCATCTAGCTTCTTGAACTAGCGAAGGTTTGCAGTCAGCTCTGCAAATTTATCTCTATCTCTCGCAAAGTGAAAGAGCTCGGCAGCACTTTTGATTCCGGTCCACTACCGGTAAGATTTTTATGATGTCATGGCCTGGATATCCCAGTTCCCGTTAACTCTAAAATTCAAAACCAGCGCTGATATATCTCCGTATTCCGCTTACCATTAGAATGCATACAGCACAATACCAGCGCCGCTATAAAAGCAGCCAGTGGCAGAACGCCTGCCAACCCAAGCAACGCGTGCTGAGCCATCGAGTGCTTCTGCCTTGAGACGCCACATGCCGTGACGTTGCGTACTCCGGATGTCTCTAGGATGTGTTGGAACTCTGTGCCCATCGAGCGGATAGCAGCTTTCATGGCCTTCGGAGTTAGGGCCTCGCCAGTCTCAATTTTGCGGAACTGGAAGCAAGCTCTGGAAATGCAAAAAAAATAAGATTTAACGAAGTACATAGATAGATGATATGATATCAACCGTTGTATGCCCCCACTGCTGGGGCACCTGTCACTTCCTGCATTGTAGAAAGAATAGGCCCATACGAGGATTGTAAGACAGTGGCGGGCCTTATGTCAGAAGTTATTAAGCCGCCCATAATACCACGAAGTACCACGATAGTACCACGAAGGCTATGTGGCGCATAGTTAACTCAGAAACAAATAAAAAAAACACAAACCGTTCGGACTACACTAGGAGTGGGTCGTTGTATGATTTTTCGACGACGAAACGCAACCGTTTTTTCTGGAACGAAAACAGGTCCTCGAAACGGTCCTCGTTCGCAACTGGTTTCATTGTATGCGAACGAGCAAGGCGCAGAGGACGTTCAAACAAGTGCGAACGAGACGAAATCACGTAACATCGGAAAAAATAAGTTGTTTACACGATATTCGACTGTATACTCATAGACATAAAGATCACTTTATTGTATCACAGACCAAAACGAACGGAACGAGCAAGGAGCCGACGACGACGTCGCAATGATCTCATTACGTTCTAGGCTCTATTAATATAGCACTAAAGGACATATCCGCGTCAAACAATCTAAGGACTGGTCTCGCGACGAACAAACGCTGGCACTGCTTTAGAGTCTCTGGCACTGCTTTATAATGAAACGTAAAACGGTCCTATCGTCGCGGAACACTAAACGGTCTAATAAAACGGTTCGTCTTTGCAACGATCACGCCTAGACTACACGCACATTGTAAAACAAAAAGATGGTAGCAGCTTCGATACCAAAAAAGATCTAGTTGATTGCATGAACAAGCAATTTGCAAACGCAGCTCAATTGTGTGGAACTCCAACCGCTGACATTAATAAGGTAACCTCTATGCTTACTCGCGAACCGTCCATCGTTTCGTTCAAATTTGTGCCTTTCACACCAACCGAGATTGTACACATAATTCAGAAAAGGATAGCAAACAAACCGACGCTTGATATTTACGCTATACAACATCTCAACTGGATCGCGATAAATATTGCAACTCCTCTTAGTGTTCTGTACAATCATTGTATGAAGGCGGGGTCCTACCCGTCGGCATTCAAACAGGTGAAAGTGAGCCCTTTGTATAAGGGTAAAGGAAAAAAAGGAGGATCTAAATAACTATCGTCCAATATCAATTATACCCGTGGTCGCAAAGGTTTTCGAAAACGGTCTCAGCGCTCGGCTCACGCAGTACCTGAGCGATACTTCAGCGCTGTCCGACCGCCAGTTCGCGTACCGAGCGGGGCGCTCCACCACGCAGTTGGCGAGAGAGGTGGTGCGGCGTGTGTTGGACGCCCGCGATTGCCGACGGGCAGTGGCCGTGCTTTTCTGTGACCTTTCGAAGGCCTTCGATGTCGCAGACCATAGTGTTTTACACACTAAATTGAGGCATTCTGGTATCGATGGTCCTCCTTACCTATTGACCGAGTTTATGCGCGGGAGGACTCAATTCGTGGTGGGCGACGGCGGCTGTCTACGATCAGATGGCTTGATGACGCACATGGGCGTACCGCAAGGTTCGTCGTTATCAAACATAGCGTTCTCGCTACTTCTGAACGACCTGCCTGGCGCGATGCCTGACGGCGAAATATTCATGTTCGCAGACGATTTCGCAGCCGTTGTGACTGCCACTTACGCCGCGTAAGTCGCCTGTGGGCATGGTTTCGCTGGAACGGGCTGATGCTCAACCTAACTAAGACTCAATTTATCGAGTTTGAACTTTTAGCGCGCATCAAGCCCTTGCTAGAAATTGATGTTGAAGGAGTCCAGATTAGGCAGGTTGATACAGCTCCTTTTCTTGGGTTCCAGCTAGATAGGTCGTTGACATGGGCGACACACATTGAAAGTTTGTGTGCGCGTCTGGGCAGGGCATGCTTCGCACTGCGCCGACTCACGTCGACAGTGCCTGTTGATTCAGTCCGCACTTGTTACTTCGCAACCGTGCACTCGCTGCTGCAGTACGGCGTGGACCTATGGGCTCGCGCCGCCGACTGGGAACGCGTGTTCCGAATGCAGAAGCGAGCCGTGCGCATCATAGCGCAAGTATCTCAGGACAATGTCGGTGCGGCCGCACTTCTTGGAGCAGCGGATTGTGACGCTGGACTGCTGGTGCTGCAGGTGGCGCGCACCTGCAGCAGTACGCGCGTCGCGGGGACCGGCACGATTATGCCACGCGGGGTGCGCAAAGACTTGCTGGAGTCGCTCGCCACTTGACCAAGAAAGGTAAAACTATCCACGTTACGGCTCCGGAGGTATACAACAAACTTTCGGAGGAAATTACGAGCGCAAGCAGTGAGTACGTGTTTAAACGAAAACTAAAAAAATGGCTTATCGAGCGGTGTTTTTATTCGTATGGCGAATTCCTAGTCTGTAAAAGTGACTAAGCAGAGAAGTTTATAAGATTTAGCGTATTGTATCGTAATATCGTAGCTTTTTAACACTTATTTAGCAGAATTTAGCACAATAATTAGGTAAATTACTCAACATACGTATTATTATTATTTTGTCTATAATTGATTGACCTGACAGATTGCATAATTATTATCATATTCACATCTAATATTTTCTTTTTGACATTTGGAAATTTGATTGTTATTTCTACATTGGATTGTTATTATGTACGGAGTCTTGACTTGTAATGAATATTACCAATAAATGATGTCTATGTCTAAGGCCTCTGACATGGCTTAAGGACTGCCATTACATAACAGCCGGCACCAACGGCATAACGTGCCTTGCGAAGCACGGAAGCGCTCGGAAAAAATGCCACTAGCGGTAGTCACGGGATGGTCACCCATCCAGCTCCTGACCTCGCCTGTTGTCGCTTAATCCATTGTTTACTAGGGCGGAATTAATTATGCGCGTAGCGAGTCAAAGAAATACGAGATGGAACTAGTTCCTCACCCAGTCTTAGTGAAGTCAAGGCCTCGATCGGCTCCGGAAAGCGGGGCCGCGTCATGAATCTGCAACCGCAGGCCGATAGGCGCCAGAGCAGCGTTGAACCGCTCTCGCAGAGCCGGCAGGTGGGAGCGGACGGCGCTGGCACCGGAGTCCCAGATGAGACGCAGGAGATCTCGCTCGCGTACCACGACCACCTGGAAATGGGTTTAAAATTAAAAATTGTTTCAACATGATCATCGCCATAATTAACCCATTATGTCCCCACCGAGGGGCACGGATCTCTCCCCTGAGGAAGGTATAGGCTATACCAAGGGGGCCAAGTTCGGATTGGTGGAGGCTTGCAAGACTAGTGACTGGTCTCACTGTCAGCCGTTTCCAAGCTGTTTCTATCGACCGACGGCAGCCGGCACCAACTGCTTAACGTGCTTTGCGAATTCACCCATCCATGCACTGAACGCGCCCGATGTTGCTTAACCTTCGTGATCGTTTAAGATCACTCAGGCAGGCGGCGCTACGAGCGAAAAATGGGTTATATCACAAGAAAGTGACCGAATGGATTGATTGCCTTCCTTTCTTATTTTACTCCGTTGTATACCCAAAATAATTTCACTAGTAAAGGTAAACATAAAAAACATAAACGTTTTATAAGTACTTAATTAGTTTAAAAATAGTATTTCTTAATGATTCGCGATACTCATACATAGTCTTCAGTCTACCCGAGACCACGGCAACTGTAACGCTGCCGAAACGTCGGAAAATAAGGTAAATACGTTTTACCTAATAAATAATCGCGATTTGACCCGTTTAATATTAGTTTGAAAGTGTACGTAAGGCAGTTAAATTCTAACTCTTAAACTAGGATAAAATCTGAACCTTAAGAGTTATTGATTCTACTCATAAGTGAGTAACAAACTATTACATTGTTACAAAGCTAAGAATCTGTGGTAAGTATATTTAAATCCTATGAAAAAAATATTATTCATTAGCTGACCTGGCGAACTTCGTACCGCCACAGAATCCGTTTACACGATTCTTGTTACAATGTCAACGCAATAATTAAATCTCTTAGAGTTTGGCTTGAAATTAATTCCCGTTTCGCGAATGCTTAGTCAGGTGAATTGTGAAGAAACTTATAAATATCTTACCAGTTGTTAACTAAATATGTAGATAAGTACCACTTCGTGCAAATAAACAATTTCATTTGTTTCTGATCAACACTCAATCTATTGCATGCCATTGCTAGAAATAAGTAATCCTTTTCTTTGAGTTTTATTTTTTTATATTCTGTAGTAAGCTGTTTTATTTGGACACACTCCACGCATCACACACTCTCCTTCATCACATACCACACCACACCTCAACCCATACGCTACACGTTACACGCTCCACTATATCACACCCTTATTTTTTTTACATTTACGTTAATGTTTAATTATTCAATTTAAAAGTTTATTTTGTTTAACTTAAGTATTTTTGCATAAATCTCGTCCGCCATGTAAAACCACAAGCTAATTCTAACGGCCGCCACTATACAGTCTATATGATATGTTGAGAGACCACTGTTAAAATGCATAACTGTGCACCCATTTTATTAATGAAAACTATTCTTATTCTTATTTTAATTCCTGATGTTATTCTCAGTTGCGCGTGTCTACTGATCGCAAATTCTAGTTTTGTTTTATGTATGATAGGCTCGCACTGATGGTGAATGAAGACAAGGCCTGAGATTTGACGTACTTAGCTGTTATTCGCATCGTAGCTGGAATACGATGAATTGCTTGAAGTCATATCAGATAGGTACAGATCGTTGTTCAACTCTCCCTACATATTTCGATATGCACTCCCCCTTACAGATTTCGAAAGCCACATCTTCATTTCGAATTTCTCATATAACTAAACACTTGCTTCAGTCAAGGAGAATTCCTTGCTTCAGTGAAAGAATTGTGGCTTTAGCACTTCTAGTTTTATGTTAAAGCAAGACCTTTCTTACCTCGACTAAAACATCGCCATATCTCTCTGAATCATTAGTGTTGTTTGCTCGAATGACCAGCCTGTAAAAAATAAAGTTCTCATTAAATTTTCAATCAAAAGACTCAAACCTTGCTATTAGAAACATCGCCATAATATTATGGTCTTCTCTTGTAAGTTATACTATTAACCTGAATATTCCATCGGCATAGTGCAACAGATTCTTCATAATCCTCAATTCGCCAGTCATGTTATTCAACGATATTACTTCAGTTATATTGTGATATTCCTTCTGTATAGGCGATTCAAAAGTTATATTGACCACTTTGTAGTCTATAGGAAGTGACTCTGGGTCCTTATCTATCGCTTTCACTGTGGCTATAGAGGTATCTATTGGCACGTTCAGTTTCACACCAATAGTTATGTTGGGACTTTCAAATTCTGGCAAATGATCATCTATGTCCATGACTTTTATTAGCACTTGGAGTTGTGAAGGGTCCTGGAAGTAAAAATTTAAAATTATAGCTAACTGTTGCATTGGGATAAAAGATACAGGCTTGTCCCAATTTTGTTCTTTTTCGTCGGACATACTTATCAAAAAAATTCAATAATTGCATTTTTCCCATTTTAGTAGGTACTTATGTTCAAATCTTACCAATCGATTATATGCCTTGTTCAGTTTCGGCTTGGTTCTATATTTGAAGCATTTTACTGTCAAGATAACTCTCGCAATAGCCTCTCTGTCTAAACGAGCAGCTACTTTGATGAGGCCTTTGTTATCCTCAGTACGTTCTAATTTGAAGAGCTCCAAGGCATTGCCAGCTGAAAATAGTTCATAACATTAGTAAGGTGTGGTTTAATCAAACCTACGAATTCTCTACGAATTTCTTTTGAAAACTAATATTACCTGTAATAGCATAGTCGACTGCAGCGTTGTCTCCAATATCCTCGTCAATAGCTTGTAGTGTTCCGATTACTGTATCGATAGGTACTTCCTCTTTGATTGTCATTAGGAGTGGAGGGTCATCCTGTAAAAAAGGCAGTGTGGTATTTGGTATTATGAAAACAGAAATGGTAAGAATTAGTGGAACAAACAAGCAAGTGATGCAGACAGTTCAAAATATGTAATGGGCTGGTTAAGGATTGGAAAATACGAAATCTGAAGCATTGATTCGAATTTTGACAAGGGAGTAGCCACATCACTTTTCAATCAGTAGACAAGTCGCAAAAAAAACCTGCCCGCTGAGGACGGGTCCTGCCATGTTGATAGCAAATCATAGCAAAGTTTAACGAATTTAGATTAACTAATAAATAATCGCGATAAAACCCGTTTAATATATATCTAGGTTTGTATGAGCATCCCGAGTTATTATGGAACACTAATGGCAGAATTATTAGGATTCCCTCGGAAAAATAGTTACTTACGAGACTCCGAGTAAAATGCGGCTTATGATCGTCCACGTCAGTGACAGTGATAGTAGCCACTCTGGCGCTGTGCTGCGGTGGTTGCCCCCGATCCCAGACTTCAAGCACTAGTGTGTACATGGACTTGTACTCTCGGTCCAGAGGTTGCCGGGTCGTTATGATCCCAGAGTGAGGGTCTGAAGACAACGAAATCATTAGTGAAGTTGGCCTGGGAAAGAATATAAACGTTGAAAGATTTTTTTTGTAAGCCGTGTTTGTGTAGTGTAGTGGAAGATCATGAGGGAGACACATGATCTTCCACTCCTCCCTGTATTGAGTAGTCATCTCCCAACCGGGCGAAAAAGTTAAGAGATCGTCACGCATTTTCCGCCTTAGCAAAATGCGCCCGTATAGTCAAAGCAATCGAGGCTGAAAGTATGAGTACTATTGTACGTAGTGATGCACTAATCCATCCATCCATCCATTTATATCTATCTAGAAGATCCGAAAGGGTCCTAATATATACATATTATTATTCGTTATCTTCAAAGCGCATTAGAATTCATTCAGTTACACTATTGTAGGTAAGTTTATCTCATTTAGGTATGTCATTAATGTATTTTTTATTATTGTAACCTTTGCGTTTTATTATACATATAAAGGATCTAGGCGCTTACTCCTTAATCCAATTATTTATGATGAGGTGGATTAAATTTACCTCCAATAAATAATTGGATTAAGGATCCAACTGTGCTGGGCAGCGTTTGGGAAACTACGCAGAGTCTTCTCGTCATCCATACCGCAATGCTTGAAAACGAAAGTTTTTAATCAGTGCGTCCAACCTGTCATGACCTACGGAGCCGAGACATGGACACTCACGCAAGGGTTGGTCCACCAGTTCAAAGTCGCTCAGCAAGCTATGGAGAGAGCTATGCTCGGAGTTTCTCTGAAGGATAGGATTCGTAACGAATGCATCCGACATAGAACCAAAGTTATCGACATAGCTCAGAGAATCAGCAAGCTGAAGTGGCAGTGGGCTGGTCATATCTCGTGAAGAACCGACTACCGTTGGAGTGAACGTGTCCTTGATTGGAGACCGCGACTCGGCAATCGTAGTGTAGGACGCCCTCCGACTAGGTGGGATAACGATCTGCGAAAAACTGCAGGCAGATGCTGGATGCAACAAGCTGAAGACAGGGCGCTATGGCGCTCATTAGGGGAGGGCTATGTCCAGCAGTGGACTAGTATAGCCTGACGATGACGACTACGTAATTCAATTTTACCCTAATTTCCGACCACGATTAAGATCTATCTTAAGAAATTTAGTTTTCTCTACAATTAAGCAACAAAGTAACTCACCGATAGCAAATGCCTTGGCGTCAGCGTTGTTCTGTTGTATGGAGAAGTAGAGTTTTCCAGAGGGTTGTGTAGGGTCATCGGGGTCACTGGCCACGGCTTGAAAGACTATCGATCCGATTGTTGCATTCTGAAAATATTTACGTAGTACGAGTTACTTAGTGTTATTAACCTAGGTTAATTTTGATTTTTAAGTGGAATTTTTGTTAGATTTTTTTATTAGAAGCACTCGTGACTTAGCCGAACCGAGTGATTGGATTCAATCACTTGAGTTAAGCAACAAGAGGTGCAGTCAGGTGCAGGATGGGTGACTGTCCCATAACTACCGCTAGTGGCATTTTCCCAAGCGCTTCCGTGTTTCGCAAGGCAGGTTAATCCGTTGGTGAAGGCTGTCATCTAACGGGAGTCGTTAAGCTATGTCAGAGGCGTCATGGGCTGCTTAATAACTTCTGATAGTAAGGCCCGCCACTCTCTTACAATTCTCTACCAACCCGGACTTGGCCCCCATGGTAGAGTGGGCCTTCCATGCCCCAGCAGTGGGGACATGCAAGGGTTGCTGTTGTGAAAGTGCAATATTTTGTATTTTGTGCAATAAAGGGTAACAAACAAAAATGATTCAATAAAGTCGCAGACTTTCATTCTTCTGGTTTTGCGACTTTGACGAATTTTGGGAGTTCTCATGAGCCCTTATTCCTTTATCCTTTTAATTGAACCTTGCTTTATTTCTAACTCACCTCACTGACTTTCAGCACCTCCTCAGCAGCAGGTCTGATGAACCTTGGAACACCATCATTGGCGCTCACATCCCCAATGTAAAGCTGCAGTGATGCATCTCCTGTGTGGCCACCACCATCAGATGCGCCGACGAGTAGACGGTAAGGCTCAATTCGACCACGGCCCGTGAGGTCGCGTTTTGTTTTTATCTCTCCGGTGGTTGAGTCTATGGTGAAGAAACCTGTAAAAATATTAAGGTCTTGATCTGGATCTATGTAAGGTCAATAACTTACAGGTGGTCGCAGGAATTTATTTTCAATTTCATTTATTAGCGTTCCAAAGAATTCAAGTGAGATTACAACGTAAAGAGCTATCTGTCGTGGATACAGTACTGTCATAGATCTAGTTTGTGACTGAAATACGTTGAAGATGCTGCACTGATAAGAGTCCAACTCTCTAATATAATAACGATGACATCTGGATACATAAATACTCATTTGCTGTAGTCGTTCTTTAATTACAAATTATGTTTTCGATTCTTACCGTTTGCTTCGCCTTCATCCAAGAACTCATACTTGACTTCGCCACCTAATCCTTCATCGGGGTCTGTCGCTGTTACTTTGGTAACGTCGATGCCAATCGCTACGTTTTCAGGTACCACAGCTGAAACAACAATAAATATTTTGGCCGTCTTTGGTGGTTGTCTCAAAAATTACAGTCAAGCTAATGGCCAGAGCCACAGAATATAGATACTAAAAATAAAAATAGTACACAAAATTGCGTTTGAATAATAAAGAGTCAGTTTTAGAAGACGTGTAAAAAACTATTAAACTTGTTTTTGAAGAAATCATTTTAATAATAACGCCATTGATTAGGTCACATAGTTTCTAGAAAATATGACTGAGACGGCGTAACTCGTTAACAAACAAAGATCAGAAAATAGGGAATTCTCTGCTTCTGCTTACCTTTTGCTTGACTGTATTTTAAGGACAGCCATTTTAATGTTTTTTATTATGTATAAGACAAAAATTTACCCGTATAAATGTTCTTTTCAAACGAAGGCGCGTTGTCATCGACGTCCAATACATCAATAAGAATACTAGCAGATGATTTAAGACGATCGGATCCGCCTTTCGGTGTGTCCATTGCTTCTATTTCAAGTCTTAAGACTGATTGCCTTTCACGATCTAATGTTTTGTTTGGTGCTATCTGAAAATAATTCAAAGTAACTTAGTAAAATATGTTAATCCGGTTACAAATGTATAATGTATTGTGCTCACGAAAGTTTCAGTTCAAAAATTATGTTACATGCAACACATACAAAAAATATGTGTTGATTAAATTTTGATAAACAAAAATGGGAAAAATACAAGATTAACATAAGAGTTAACAAATTTTAATTTAAGGTTTCCTCTTGCCGAATAATAACTGCTTTCTTACCTGTATAATTCCAGTAACATTATCAATGCTAAATAAATCAGAATTATCTCCTTTTAAGGAGTATCGAATATCTGAGAAACCTTTGTCCTTGTCCACGTCTGTTAATATAGCATCTGCGTCTTTTGCTTCCACTTTTAGAATTTGTTCCGGATGCTTTGCTGATTCTAGTATACTGACTTTGAATAGCTGAAAACCAAAAGTATGTGGATATTATATAAGTTATCATAATTTATTATGTTGCTATAAATTTCTGTGGGGCATGTTTTACAATCACTTTAGTTTTATACCGTACCTCTTTGTCAAAAACAGGTGCATTGTCATTTAAATTCATAACTTCAATGATAATTTTCGCCATGCTATGTTTGCTCCCATCGTTGCTTGCAGCCTTCACTGTTAAAGTTAAATTTGGATTTGTCAAGTCTTCGTAGTCTAAATGCTTCGTTAACACCACTTGCCCGCTTAGAGGATCGACTTGTAATAATCCTGTTTCAGAATTTATAACTTTAAAACTTGACACCAAATGCCCAGAAACGGGATCTTCTGCCATCAATACTAAGACAGTACTTCCTATAGGCTGTTCTTCTTTGATCCTTTGGTAAATAATGGGATTAGAACTCGACCATCCTGGGTTTGTAAACTGGGGATTCTTATCAGCGTAGGGTTGTATGTAAATTGTATGTTCAGTGACTGCCAATTGCTCCTCAGTATCTATTTCAGCTTTTATATCAATGACTTTGACTGTTAAAATCACTATCGATGCTTGGCTGTAGTCTAGTGTTCCATTAACGAATATTTCTCCAGTTTCCTTATTTATGCGGAACAATTTTTTGAAATCGTAATTTGAGTTAGACTTGAGTTGTACTCCAGCCTTAGAAAATGCTTTTATAGGTTCTATCAAGCTAAATTCTAATTTGGCATTTAAATCTGAATCATACGCTTCCATTCTAGTCACCAAATTTTCTTCTTTCGTTTTCTCGCTAATATAAGTTGTCGATTCTGTCATGTTAAATTTAGGTGGTTTATTATTAACGTCTTGAACAGCAACAAATACTGTCGTGGTTGCAGTTTCTGGTATAGGGATACCACTATCGACCGCTGTAACTATGATTTCATATTTATCCGTGTTGACATCTCTGTCCAAATTTGCATCGCTTGATACTGTGATCAAACCAGATCTAAAACATGGAACATAAAGTCATACATGATTCACCGGGTTATATGCACCCAAGCTACGATGTTTTTTTTATAAAAACTAGATTTCTCCAAAGCACTCATCAGAAGTAAGTGATTACGTCTTTTCCTTGTAAGTGTTTTAAAGAATCCTGTTTTTACATAAAAGGAGCGCAAGCATTTAGTTTAATTTACTTTAATAAAATTTGTAATTTTAATTAATTTTGATATGTAAAAAGATATTTGACCTCGATTCCCAAAATATGTATTATTATTTAGTCTTTTATACATAGATAGCAACCATGATATACAACCATGATTTCTTAAATCTAAGTATTGTTATACGATTGGCGGTTTTATCGCTAAGAGCGATCTCTTCCAGACAACCTTTATGCTTAATATGCTACTTACTTTTCATTGATCACAAAGTTGTCCTTAGACCCAGCTACTATATGGTAAGTCAGTAAATCGTCCAACCCGTCGGGATCATTAGCCGTAACTGTTGTCACATTTTCACCAGGCTGAGCATCCTCCCTTATACTAGCTTTATAGTTCATAGGGTTCAGCTCAAATGTGAAGTCTTCGGAGCTGTCAGGCGTGCGATGGGAAGTTAAGTATTTGTAGTTGTGAAAGTTGCCCTTGAAGGTTGGTCTTTGGTTGCCTGGTACGCCGACGCGAATGTAAACTCTCGTATCGTTGTGTAAGGGTGGCATTCCTGTAAATGTCAAATAAATGTTATCCATTCCATAATGAAACATATATATGTATTTTAAAAGTTATGAAACATTTATGATAGCAGGCAAACGGTGAATTAAGTGGTTTGAATAAATATTTATTTTTTTTGGAAGGGAAAATCGTATTTTACCGTAATCCGTAGCTCGTACAACCAACTCATACTGTCCTCTAGGGGTGTCCATTGAGTCAACTTTACTCAGAATTTTTAGTTCACCCGAGTCTTCATCGATGTCAAATATGTTTCCATTGTTCGATATGCTGTTATCAGTTTCTATGGAGTATTTGATGCGACCGTCACCTTGTGATGTGCCGTCATTATCTGTAGCCTGAAAAGAAAAGTTTTTAACTTTATTAAAATAATTACTAGCATGGCCTAAAGTAGACAATTTTTAGTAGTAAACTAATTTCTTACCCTGATTACAAACTGTGGTTCAAAATTTGTCGCTCCATCTCTAATAGTTCTACTATACTCTGCCATTTCAAATAACGGTGCATTATCGTTCACATCCATAACATCAATAAAAACGCTAGTTGAAGATATTTTACCACCTCCATCTTTAGCAAAAAGCGTCAGACTATAACTTTTTTGCTTTTCATAGTCCAGTAGTCGATTAACATAAATTCCTCCTTTCATTCGATCTGTTTTAAATAAGTTAGATCCAAACCCTGTTAGAGAGTATTCAATTTCACCATAAATACCATAGTCTTTATCTGAAGCTTGAATGTCTCCAATTTTTGATCCAACGGTAGCATTTTCAAGCACGTTAAACTTGTAACTTGACATGTCAAAAACGGGAGCATTGTCATTAATGTCTAACAACTTTATGTTCACTCTGGTAGACGACACTTCTTGTTCATCAACTGATGCTACAATATCAAAAACGAAAAGTCTCTGTGCGTCGTCATCAACGTCATAATCTAGCCTGGATGAGTCAATAACTCTAATACTGATTGGCGTTCTGCCTTCACCAATTATTGGATTGATCGCGAAGACTCCTTTTGAGTTATACACATCTCGTAGTTTCAAGTTGTATTTACTATTATGTCCTATGTCATCATCTTGAACGTAAATTGATAGCCCTGGTACTGGACCTCCATTGTCAATGTTTTCCGGTATAGAAATGTCGAACTCTCCTTTGCTGAACTGTGGTATGTGATCGTCGACGTCTGTCACTATTATTGTAACTTGTGTCACTGTGTAGTCTGATGGCACTTCGTTATTTATTAACTCTGTAGCCTGCAAAAGATTGAAGACAAAGAATTATAAGCTTTCGTTTCGTTCTTTTATTTTGCCTATTTGTTTTTCTATGCTGAGTTAATTAATTACCAAAGTATCATTGAAAATAATTGTAAATTGCATATCACCTTTACTAAAAAGCTATACACTCCACCGTTCTGCATGACGACATCACTTTCCCTGTCAATCGGTATGTCGGTTGTGACCAGCATAGCGTTTCCGGTAGACCTGTCCATTTCTAAAGCAAAGTAGTCTTCCGTATCTCCTTCAAGGGTCAACAAGATTGGTCGTGGATTGACTGTGTCTCCATCTCTTGCTACTACGTCCATTATACTGGTACCCTTTGGAGAAAAAAATGTTAAAATGTTAATGATAGTACTCGCGGTGCTAGCGGAGTGGTAGAACGCCGGCTTGACATTCGGGAGGTCGTGGCTTCGAATTCCTGCATTTGCAAATGACTTTGTTTTTCTTTTTTTTTTCTGTGGTAACGTATATTTGTCAAGTCATAGTAGCAGTACCATTTGCTAAATCATAGTGCGCACACACATATCTCAGCATTTGAAACCCATTTTCTCTCTCTCTGAAAGAAAATCTGTGCTCTGCACAGGGACGAATATAGGCTACCTACATAAAAAGTACAGTATTGTTACTGTTATTGTCTTTATCGTGCGCCAGCTTAAGAATTTATTTTATTTTACGGTATCCATACTTCTCAATTTAACCTTGCTCTTTTTGCCCTATGCTTGAGGCTTATTTATAGAGCCTTAGCTGTCAATCACTGTATCATAGAGCAACAGAGTATATTCCTCTTCGTCTAGTTACAATTTTTTATACCTGACTATAGTTAACCGGCATTTAACAGGTAAGCACGTAACATCGTAGAACCCGTCTGTGACTGGGGTCAAGTGTGACCTGTCCTACTTCAAAAAAAAAACTTGCGGTCCTCTTACAAATGAAAAAGGGCACGAAACTTATGCACTATCTTATGGAGCACAAATTTTCACTTTGAAAAGTATACACTGTAGAAAAAAGTCTTACAGGTGGTGTATTTTCCGGTACAGTTGCCGAGTAGGGTCCGTTGATAAACACCGGTGGCTGGTCTTGGACGTCCCAAACGGCTACGGCGACGCTAGCCACAGCTCTCAGAGGCTTGTCTGAGAGGTCCCGGGCTTCTAAGCTAGTTATGTAAGTGGAACGGCTCTCGAAGTCCAAAGGTTGGTTGAGAAACAAGCGGACATGAAACTCATTGGGCCCTGTCTGAAATGACAAAAAACATATAGTTATTTCTTTCTTGTAGTGACTAGAATTGAGAAATGAATGTTGCGTTGGTTTGCACATGTGAAGAGGATGAAGGAAGGAAGGAAGGTTGACGAAACAAATGAATATTGCGAATGTGAGTGGAAGGGATATCTCAGGCGGACATACACCGACCTAATAGGGGATGTATTAGCAAAGAGGAAGGTAAAAAGTACCCGGAAACGGCGTGAGGTTATGTATGTATGTATGTATGTATGTATGTATGTATGTATGTATGTATGTATGTATGTATGTATGTATGTATGTATGTATGTATGTATGTATGTATGTATGTATGTATGTATGTATGTATGTATGTATGTATGTATGTATGTATGTATGTATGTATGTATGTATGTATGTGTGTGTGTGTGTGTGAGGGTGTGTGTGTGTGTGTGTGTGTGTATGTTACTTCTATGACTTTATATTTTAGGGTATTTTTTAAATCGACGACGTTCCTGTTTTGAGATCTTCAAGGCCTCGAACTTTGTTTTTACCACGTAACCTATTTTTTTCGCCCACTGACTCGTAAACGCTATTCCATTTCAAACTGCTAATAATATGCGAAAGACAAGTTACAAATTACTATAAAACCGCAACTGGATTCGTGATACAAAAAGTTTGATGACACGAAAAAAATTGTTTGGTGTCATCAAACACGTTTGACATAATTATTTCTTTAATAAGTGTTCTGGTAGGTTTGTAGGTTTCCATAACGATACTCATATCGTGACCAAGTTTTGTATCTTTGTATGAAGATTCTTCTTTAGACCATGTTTTAGAGGTGATTGTTTTATATTTTCAACCTTTGGCCTTTATTTAAGAACTATGAACTGATTTTTGTTCCATTGAAGAATATTAAAATAAAAAAGTCTATCTTTTCTCCGATTCGTATCTTCGTTGAGATCTTTGATGTTTGTTGAGTACAACAATTGTTAAAATTTATAGAAATCATGTGGCACTTCACCTTGTTAGTTACAATCCTGAATGTAGAGCAAGCCTCTACGTCGCTTCCCTTCTCTTGTGTGGTGCATTTGACCTGGATCTCGGCGTTGACGCCATCATCGCGGTCTGTGACTATTATCTTCGGGGTGACCTGGAATTTTTTCAAAAATATTGGCAAGTGCTAAAAGTGTTATGCCTCCTTGTTCACATTTCATTGGCTGTTGTTAATGAATACCTCAAGATAAAAGTACTTTTGGCAGATAAGAACCATCGATCGATGACGAAGCATGTGACACTTTTGCTTGTCTGCAACTGCACTATATCAAATTACATTTTGCATAACATAATATGATTCTTTATTATTGGTAGGTGGGCAAAATTACAACTATTGTAAAATACTTAGATTCATATGGCTCTCTTATTGCTTAATTAATTAACAAACAAAGAATTATGTTGCTTACTTCTATTTCAGCCCCAACTGGTGTAGCTTCGCTGACATTGACGATGTAGGGTCTGTTGTGGAACACCGGTGGATTATCATTTATATCTCTGACAGCTATCACTCGCCGCAGAGATACGGTGTTGGGTTCGGTATCGCCTATTGGTTCATCTGAAATTTCAATACGAGAAGGTTGTTTGGTGCTTCATTCAGATCAGAATTCCACAGAACATCTCCATAGTGTCAACAGTTTGATTAATATTTTTAGCAAATTAAAGTAATCATGGTTAACATGGTTCCCTATTAGAGAGCTTTCACATATAATATGCGTTTTTATCTTCTTTCTATGATCTGAGGTTTTTATCCCGCCACTGAAGCGCTTCTAAGTCGCGCTGCAGTAGCGCGACCAGTAACCCATACATAGGTATTTGCTGCAGCGTGGCAGCCGCGCGGTAGTCGCGCGTCAATAACACGACTCCAGCGCTCAATGCGCCCAATCCCAAGTTCAACGCGCGTCTGCAGAGCGACTGTGAAGCGCGACTGTCTCTGCGAATGTAAAGGGATTCGCTGTGCCGCGCTTCAGACGCACGAAAAAACCGCCTATATGTGAAAGGGTCCTTATTGCCTATGGGCCAAGGATGTCGTTCTTGCTATGGGCTCACTCATATGAATAGTTTTTAATTTTCAATTGTGTCAAATTCTCCACCAACCCGGACTTGGCCCCCGTGGTGGAGGCCTAACCTTCCTGCGATGCAGGAAGAGACCCGTGCTCCGGCAGTGGGGACATACAAGAGTTGCTATCGAATGCTATCGGGTCAAATTAAAGCATGCTACATTTCTTATCTAAAAACATACCTGTTATGCTGATGATAAGTTCTAAAGTTGGCTGCTCTTCTCGATCTATGCTCTTCGCTAACGTTACAACTCCAGTGACGGGGTCGACGCTGAAGTATTGACCCGATATTGAGTATCTGAGTTGCCCGGCTTCTGGGTCTATACCTGAAATGTAACGAGTATTTTCGTGAATCTCGAAATCTTCACGTGGAGTACGATTGGTACCCTTTTAGTCTTGATAGATAGATAGAGAACACTTTATTGCACAATCGTAACAAAAGAATACAACCATGATTTCTTAAATCGAATTAATGTTGGCGGTTTTATTGCTTGATTACTACAGTATATTATGTACTATGTAGGCTTAAGTAAATATTTTATATTTATTCGGTATAAAATAAATTTATCTTATTGCCTAATTGATATTTCATTTTAGGTACAATATAAGACTGATTTAGCTTAGTGATTCAAGTAAATAGGTTGTGTTGTGTCGTGAATTTATTAGTCACTTTACATAAACCATGAATACCGTTAGCGAACAGTCTCAAAACAGCCAGAGTGTATTACGAATGAAAACCGGCTTAAACTAAGTTCTTAATGTATTCATAAAGTTATTTAACTCAAGTTCATTGCCACTAATTAGCAACGCACGCTTAAGTCTATTCTGGCAATCATTACGCTGCAAAAGTGTGTCGACGTAACTGCCAAGCGTTACCTCAAATTATGCTAACTCTTAAAATTGCTAATGAAAACAATATTGATCAATCATTTACTCGGTCGGTCGGTTGGTCGATCAATCAATCAAGCGTCCTCTGCTGGACATAAACCTCTCCTAAGGCAAGCCATGTCCTTAGCCATCCGCATGCGGCTACAGCCAACAATCTGCCACAGATCGTCGGTCCAGCGAGCATGGAAAATTGTTGTGGTTGGTTTCATGACATGACATGTTATGACATGATATGATATGTTATGTATGACATGATATAACATGACATGTAATGACAACATGACATGACATAACATCACGTCTGTATGCAAAATAAGTAGTATGCAAAGACCAATGACTGACACTTGCCACGATCTTGGCAGATCACAGCAGAACAGATCCGATGGTAGGTTTTATGGTTTGAAAATAACAGAAGAACTTTTAAAGTTACCTTTGAGCTGATAAACCGGTGTTCCAACTGGCGTGTTCTCTGATACGCTAAACTGAGACATGTCACCTATTTGCGGTATGAAATGCGGTACTCTGTTTATCGTCTGTGCCCACGCGAAGTGGCATAGCGACAGTATTAGTAAAATTATGAGCGGGTTTGGCTCGTTCAGTATAGAAGCGACCTTTCGCTTGTGGAATATTATTTCCGCCATCTGTAAGGAGAAATTAAAATGCCATTAGCTTATGTGTGGATGAAAGAGAAGAGTTGGCTACACCAACTTATTACTGCCAAGCTGTCTGTAGTGAATGTTGATTATTGTGTTTTTAAAAACCTATTTAGAGGCTAAAAGTTCCACCCATGCCGGGATTCGGACCCGCGACCTCTGGTTATCCGTGCCAGAGGTCGCGGGTTTAAATCCCGGCTTGGGTGGAATTCTTAGCCTCTAAATAGGTTTTTTTAAAAATTGTTCTTAGCACGGGTTAATAATAATAATATTGGCCTTTTTTGCATCTACTTAATAAGATGATTTATACAGCGTCCAGTGGCATCTTTACTCACACTAGATGGGTGAAGGGACCACTCCGACGCTGTAGTGCCTGGGACATGGTTTTATAGATGGTGTAGGCTTGCCCAGCACCTATACCATCCTAACAGATTAGTCGGCCTAGCCCACAGGAAAGACTAGTCAATACGTGCGGAGCCAACCAAGCCGCGGGTTTCCTCACGATGTTTTCCTGCACCGTTAGCGTGTGGTATTGCGACTACAATTTCGCAAATGTACGTAACTTTGAAATTAAACAAAGTCATTGGTACATGCCCGCACTCAGGATCGAACCTGGGGCTCTCGCTTGCCAGTCCATGGTTCTACCCACTGAGCTACCACCGCTTAGTACGGGTTAGTGCATTAAACATAAAAATAGTTTACTTAATATTGTGTTTTTGTCAAAACTTGAACAATTCTTGTTCATTGTGTTACTTTTTTATGTAGCCTATATACGCCCCACTGCAGGGCACAGAGTATGGGCTTAATTGGGACCCATCCAGTGTTAGTTTTATTAAAAATGTTATCAAAATTGTCTATGAATTGAATTATTATCATTATTATTATTGTTGTGTGTGATTATTATTATTATTATATATTTTGTCGACCACTGAAAATCAGCGTCATGGTCTGCAACGATCATGGCATATGCTGAACGGCGGCCATTTTGGTGCCATGTCTTATTTATGGTAGAAAGTACTCCACGTAGACCCTAAGTTCACGCTAAATCATTATTGTTTTTGTTTTGATTCTGGTGCCAAATAAACGTTTTCTATTCTATTCTAATTACCACGCGGGCTCACCGCGGATTTTGGATTGAGGCAATTTCAAGCGATTAAGTGTTTGAACACTCATGTTTTTTCACATTAGATTTATGTTATGTTACATAAGAAAAAAAAACTTTATTGCTTACTATAAGCTACAAGTCACTTGTCGTTAGAATTTATTTTATATTAAAGCTACCAACGGTCTATTCGAATCTAATAAGTTGTTACAGAAAACTCTCTGATCTGTGAGTAGATATGTACCTATTATCAATTTTACAGTAAGTATTCGTAGCTAATAATTTTCATCCTTAAAGGCTTATTAAATAAATGTCTAGTACCTATTAAGCTCGCATTTGTACAAACTTGTTTTTAGTGCAATAAAGAATTTTCATTCATTCATTCTTTATTATCTAGCCTGATGAGATTTCTTCGTTATCTAATGAAATTAACGATGAACATTTTATACGTGTAGTAAGAACGTGAAGTTTTAATACCAGCAAATTATCGTACCTGAGCATCGTATGTCAGTGACTATGATGAGTTGATGACATTACTGCAGAGAAACGTAAGTACTTAGTAATGGCATCCTATTCGTCGAGCATTTGTTATCGCGTGCTGATTGCTCTAGTATTTACAGTTGAAAGCACCTTTTACGTGTTTGCCATGCAGAATTGATCATTAGGTATGTGACTTTAGGACCGATTATTGAAATAAGAAGAGATAAGAATAAGATAAGATAAGAATTTATTCTTCATTGTACACCAGGAAAAAACAAACAAATAATTACAAAGATACAGTACAATTGGCGGCCTTATTGCTTAGACCAATTTCTTCCAGGCAACCTACGACGAAAAGTTGCTGTGTAAATAAAGTGAGACGGGTAAGTTGAATTATTGTGAGATTATTTCATTCTGCTAAAATATTGATATCTGGCATGTAAAATGCTATTTAGTAAATAAATTAAATAAAAAATAATATTGAAGTGACAATTAGTCAATATAACTAAATTTTTTTATCTTAGGGAACTAAAATATCGATTTCGATTTATACATATTGTACACGAAACATTTAACAAGACATTACATAACAAACAACATGTACAAAAGCGAGTTTACCACTGAAAGAGGTAAATATAAATATCATTGAAAGAAACCATATTTTGAAATTTTGTTTTAAAACAGTTTTGGGCTAACACAAGGGCTTTCCATCTCTGTTCATGGCTAGAGATGGGAGCTCCAGCCAAGTTATTCCCTTCTCCTTCGTCTCAGAGAGAACGGATCTCTTCCACGTCTGGGACGGTCTTCCGGGTTGTCGTGAACCTCCGGCGGGGTTCCAGTCGAGAGCCACCTTCGGAATGTGGTGATCGTGTCTTCTAGGGGTGTGTCCCAGAGCCAAAAAGACCCTACGGCTTTTCGTTTATATGTATTTTTAACATAGTTCAAAAGTTATTTTTCAATGTTAAAGTTAAAGTGAAAATATTATTCTTGCGATTACAACTTTGGATTTCAAAATCTAGAACGCTTTCGGAAAAAACAGACAAAATGATTTTCAAGGCAATTCTCAGGCGACGAGGTTCTTTCTTGATCTACGAATAATGTTAAAAAACCTATTTAGAGGCTAAAAATTCCACCACGGGTTAGTGCTTAAAAAGAATATAACTACGAATAATGTACCAACACATAGTACACGGTCTGCGTGTCTGGAGACCGTAAGCATCGTTAGTTTGACCGTCGTCAAATTGTGCCAGTTCTCATTGCCAAAGCCTATAGGCGGCAGAATGGAACAATCGTCAGTTACGTCACGGTGGCTCCGTGGCACAGATCGTGGTAGATCTCGCGGTTTGTGATGAAATCGGTCACTATTCTTTGTTTCACGCAGAGCGTTGGTTTTAAAATTAATAACGTATTCACAGGAAAATACTTGTTATTAGCGAACTATATTCATTATATATATATATCGATATCAAATCCTCCACCAACCCGGACTTGGCCCCCGTGGTGGAGTATGACCACGGGTCCCGGTTGGTGTCCGGGTTGGTGGAGGATTGTAAGACAATGGCAGGCCTTACTGTCAGAAGTCAGCCGGCACCAACGGCTTAACGTGCCTTGCGAAGTCAAAGGCGGTACGGGACGGTCACCCATCCTGCACCTGACCGCCCCGGTTGTTGCTTAACTCAAGTGATATATATATATTGCAATTTCCAGCGCTAAGGTATATGAACACCTGAGATGTATTAATCCAGGGTGTCAACAGACTACATACAAAATTTTATTAAAATACACACACCCATAGCCGTTGGGTGTGTATGTTAGTTACTTAGTCACTCTATACGTGAATAACTAACTAACATACTCAAACTTTCTCCTTTATTATATTAGTGTGATGTGATTAATGTAGCCTAGCCTAGCATCGGGAATAAGCAAGCACAGTTTTACTAGAAACTCTTCCACCCCCTCCCACTTATTTCTATCCTCGACTATGCTCATTTAAGCGCTATCAGCTAACTGCCTTAGATCTAAGGCAGCAGTTTACAAATCGGTCAAGAGCGAGACGCACTCGCTTACCGAGCATTCCTTATAATAGATACATAATTCCGTAGTTAGCAAATACGTCTTTTCTTTCATTAAGGCGCTTTAGGATGCTGACAAGCGGCACCATAATACGTTTTTTTTTAAATTGACATCGTTAATCTTAACCACTTTGACAACTATTTTCAAAACCAGTAGTGTAGAACCTAGGATCAACAACCTAGGACTTAAATCAATTTCCGCCAAAGGCGGCTGTTTCCGCGAAAATTTATTAAAGTCCTACGATGTTGGTACTACGTTCTAGGCTGTATGTTCAAAAAATTGTTATCACAGATATTAAGATTTGTGTTGTTACGATTTTTATTCTATTGGCGCTAGATAGCACCCCAAAGCCCCTTACGGGTAACACTAGCGCCACTAATGGCGGCCTCAGTGGCGCAGTGGTTTGGCACGCTGACTGTAACACGCGAAGGTCTCGGGTTCGATCCCCGGCCGGGTCCAACTAGGAAACGAAGTCTTCTAGTTTGTCTCGGATCTTGGATGTTATCTATGTATTTATTGTATTAAATCTATCCGTCGAGTTAGCACCTATAACACAAGTCATTTAGTTGTACTTAGTATAGGGCTAACGAGATCTGTGTAATATGTCCATGAATATTTATTTATATATTATATTATTACTAATGCGAAAAAATAGTTTATCTACATTTTTGCAAAAAGTATCAGACTAGTAGGTAAACAACTTAACGTTAGCCAAACACCTGGATTTTGCTGGGCAACAAGAACTTCTTTTAAAACAACAAAAACCGAAAAATTCCACACTCAGCAAAATTCAGGTATTGACCACGGATAAATTTATTTACTAATCCTTTCTCCAACTAACTCTTTAGCAAATACTGGCTACGTTTTATCAATGTAAGCGAGACGGGTCTGCAATAAAAATTGTAAAACAAGTTTGCGATTGCATTTACTGTAACCTTATTCGTAGATATGGGTCATTCTTTGGGACTCATTTTTCAAGCGGCATCGCTTAAAAATAATGGAAATCGAAAACCCAGCCAGCCACTTTTTTTTTCAGGCATACCTATGATCATCTTTTAATTGGGTAATTCATAATTTTTAAATTACCTATACATTTATTGTAGTTAAAAAATTAAAACCCCCCATTCTTTGATTTGCGTGCAGCGTCCCAAACCCAAATCCAGTCACTTAGTATTTAATATATTTTAAACTAAGCGCTACAGGCTTACCAAAAAAAAAACACTAAGTCCTAAGAAGTTAACGATGCTTTAAAAAAAATATTCTATAGTTCTAAAATAATAACATTCACTAAAAAAAATAAAATGTAACTGTCCCGAGGTAGCCACTGATTTGCGTGGATCATTGTAAATTCGCAAGAGTACATCCCTAACGAGACGGACCATGTTGCGTCATTTGAATGCGAGTTACAACTAACGTGCTCTGACGGCCGGGCAGAGTGCTTGTGTTACGATGGGTCGAGTTTCCGAAATATAAAGGTAAGAATCTATTTGCGTGGGCATGGTTTCTCAAAACTTTGATTTGCGTGGTACTATTTTCTCCGGTAACTGTGAATTTATTTATTGAATAATATATTGTAGCGAACAAATATTAGGTAAAGAAACTTATGTACAGAACACAGTTAATTTGCTCAAAAGGTATTTTAAGGTTTTAACATAAACGGGTTTATTTTGATTTTCGTGGTCATGATTTGCGTGGTTTACGTGGTAGTTTTGACCCACGAAAATCAATTTTCAACCACGCAAATGAAATAAGTTTGAGATTTTTATGATAATATTTTTTTATGTCACAGTTTATGGGTTTCTGATTTTACAAATACCTTACAATTATTAAATAGCATTCGATTTTCTATCTATACCTTTAAGTATATTAAATTTGAATGGAATTTACATTTCAGACCAAAAATGCCGTTAACATGAGAAGAAAAATTAGAAAATAGAAGTTGTCTGAAAGAAGACGAAGAGAGAGGCTTAAAAATAATGAAGAGTTCATATTAATAATATAAATAAAAATACATGTAAGTTTAAGTCTATGATTGTGATAATTAAAAATACAGATTATGTTCCTACGAAATGACTGATTACAGATAAGAGAAAGTGTTAATTTTATAAAAATGTTTTAATTAGTGTTATACTTTTGTAATAATTTATCTTCAACTAATAATAAATAATGCTGGACTGATTCTAGTAAAAAACAATTTGTTTTAGTTACTTCTTTACCTATTATTTTATCTGATAAACATTATAAGTAATAATAACTCGTTTTCAATATGAAATAACAATAAACAACTCGATTGAGAAAGTTAAATTTAACAATATCATTTTCGTGGGGAGTTTTGTGATTTGCGTGGCCTCCAATTTTTTAACCTCGATTATCTCTGTAAGTATATCGCTCTCCGAGCAGCCTCTTCCTTTAAAAATATTATTTATACGTATAATTTAAGATTCAGATGTCAATTTAAAAAAAATATTAAGTTTGAAAATTGCCACGCAAATCACCAAAGAACACCTTGCTCGAAGAAGCACCCATGGGTGCTCATGAAGAAGCACCCATGGGTGCTCATGAAGAAGCACCCATGGGTGCTTCTTCGAGCAAGGTGTTCTTTGGTGATTTGCGTGGCAATTTTCAAACTTAATATTTTTTTTAAATTGACATCTGAATCTTAAATTATACGTATAAATAATATTTTTAAAGGAAGAGGCTGCTCGGAGAGCGATATACTTACAGAGATAATCGAGGTTAAAAAATTGGAGGCCACGCAAATCACAAAACTCCCCACGAAAATGATATTGTTAAATTTAACTTTCTCAATCGAGTTGTTTATTGTTATTTCATATTGAAAACGAGTTATTATTACTTATAATGTTTATCAGATAAAATAATAGGTAAAGAAGTAACTAAAACAAATTGTTTTTTACTAGAATCAGTCCAGCATTATTTATTATTAGTTGAAGATAAATTATTACAAAAGTATAACACTAATTAAAACATTTTTATAAAATTAACACTTTCTCTTATCTGTAATCAGTCATTTCGTAGGAACATAATCTGTATTTTTAATTATCACAATCATAGACTTAAACTTACATGTATTTTTATTTATATTATTAATATGAACTCTTCATTATTTTTAAGCCTCTCTCTTCGTCTTCTTTCGGACAACTTCTATTTTCTAATTTTTCTTCTCATGTTAACGGCATTTTTGGTCTGAAATGTAAATTCCATTCAAATTTAATATACTTAAAGGTATAGATAGAAAATCGAATGCTATTTAATAATTGTAAGGTATTTGTAAAATCAGAAACCCATAAACTGTGACATAAAAAAATATTATCATAAAAATCTCAAACTTATTTCATTTGCGTGGTTGAAAATTGATTTTCGTGGGTCAAAACTACCACGTAAACCACGCAAATCATGACCACGAAAATCAAAATAAACCCGTTTATGTTAAAACCTTAAAATACCTTTTGAGCAAATTAACTGTGTTCTGTACATAAGTTTCTTTACCTAATATTTGTTCGCTACAATATATTATTCAATAAATAAATTCACAGTTACCGGAGAAAATAGTACCACGCAAATCAAAGTTTTGAGAAACCATGCCCACGCAAATAGATTCTTACCTTTATATTTCGGAAACTCGACCCATCGTAACACAAGCACTCTGCCCGGCCGTCAGAGCACGTTAGTTGTAACTCGCATTCAAATGACGCAACATGGTCCGTCTCGTTAGGGATGTACTCTTGCGAATTTACAATGATCCACGCAAATCAGTGGCTACCTCGGGACAGTTACATTTTATTTTTTTTAGTGAATGTTATTATTTTAGAACTATAGAATATTTTTTTTAAAGCATCGTTAACTTCTTAGGACTTAGTGTTTTTTTTTTGGTAAGCCTGTAGCGCTTAGTTTAAAATATATTAAATACTAAGTGACTGGATTTGGGTTTGGGACGCTGCACGCAAATCAAAGAATGGGGGGTTTTAATTTTTTAACTACAATAAATGTATAGGTAATTTAAAAATTATGAATTACCCAATTAAAAGATGATCATAGGTATGCCTGAAAAAAAAAGTGGCTGGCTGGGTTTTCGATTTCCATTATTTTTAAGCGATGCCGCTTGAAAAATGAGTCCCAAAGAATGACCCATATAAGATCCTTAAGAGCAGGTAAATTACAATTAGGTTACTAAGGTAATCTAACTGTAGTTTACTTTATTATTGTAGACTTTTAGTCCGGATTTACTTACGGGCTAAAAGTCTACAATGTGTTGTGCTTACGAAAGTTTTAGTTCAAAAATACTTTATTATTCTTTGTCTCAAATAGTATTCTCTTTATCGACGTTGCTAGATAGATTGGGTTTGATCCAAAACATTGGTAACGTTATGGTCCATTTGTCTAGCCTTTCCGAGACACCGATATATACTTGAGAAATGTCATGTTACTCGTAGATAAATTATCTCTCTCTTAGGAATATGAAGTAGGTAAGTATGTCCCCTTATCAAATTCAATTAATACATCTAGCGTTTATATTTGACTACTGCGATACATGGCAATAGTGCTATAGTTAATGGTGCCATGTTATGGGCGGCTTGATAACTTCTGACTGTAAGGCCCGCCACTGTCTTACAATCCTCCGCCAACCCGGACTTGGCCCTCGCTGTGGATTGTGGCCTAACCTTTCTGCGATGCAGGAAGAGACCCGTGCCCTAGCAGTGGGGACATACAAGGTTTGATATCGACTGTGATGCAAAGGCCTGAGGATTTAGGGCACCCCACACGCATCATCTTTAGGTCCTTGGACATCCTTATCTAGCCACCATCTGCTTTAAATCGTTGGTCCATCTTAATTTTGCAGTTTTTATGTCAAGCGATAGTATTTTTTCACACACATAGTTTAAAGAAATTTAATGATATTTCAGAATTGTCATTGATCACAACAAATTTGTCATTTACAATGTTTACCTCACTACTAGGTACCTAATTACACTGATGTTATTATTAAAGTCACGCAAAGATTCGTGTCTCGCTGTGAATCGATTATGAAATCGATTTAAGTCGTGATCATCAGAATTATTGTATTATCTGGCATTTGTAACCGATTGGGAGGTAATCGTCGCGATTTGTCTTCTCCGTGAAATGCTACTTTACGAAAAATCTTTTCACAAACTGTTTCTCTCGCTTTTTATTTTGATTTGTGAACGGCTTTCGCCATTTGCTTGGTAACATCGCGCGAAATTCCTGTTACAGATAATAGGTGTTCGAAAATTGTTGTTTATTGATATTTATTTACATAGTTCTTGTTTGGACCTGCAAACGTTAATACATCCATGAATAGTATACATGAGACATTGTATACTATTCTACAGTAAGATTCCTCAAGATAATATATTAGACCTACTACCTACGCGGACCCTTTGCTAGGAAGGGGTGGCCTGTTAGTGGCCATTATAAATTGAACTGTATCACTTTGAAATAAGGTCCAAAATTAATAAAAAAATGTATTTTAGCACTGCCCGTTACAGGGGTTAAGAATGCGTTAAGCATAATCTGTGCAAAAAAGCCTATTATTAAGTATTACCTATTATTAAAACGATTCATAAAATAATGTTAACGGGGAAGATCGTGTCTAGTGTAATGTAACTTTATGTTGCAAACTCTATTAATTAAGTTTAAACCTGTTTTGAAAATAATAAATGTGAAGTTTCTGTGCTAGCTTGGCATATAATCAAATCAGCAATAAATAAATAAATTTTCACACCTCCTGCTCGACAATGCCTTATTACGTACCGTCAAATATCATCGTAAAGCATAGCCTTGTCTCTCGAGGGCAATAATAATGAAGAATTTCCCTAGGGAATAAAGTGATTTGAATTTAGAATGTCAAAATTCGCATGAAAACTATGAAGAAGCCCCGCATTGCAATTCGAAATTCGAATTGTTGTTCGACTTATGCATCCCTGTCTTTTTATTGTCTCCCAGATGGTGTGAAAAGTAGAGTATTCACCTCTGGAATAAAACATGTCTTAGTCTCGGGCGGTATGAACCCCTGGCTTCACTCAGGACTCTACATAACTCCCTCGCTTCGCTCAGGAGTTAAAATTTAACTCCCTCGCTGCGCTCGGTAGTTAACTCGGAGTCCTTCGCTCCGCTCAGGGTTCAATATACCGCCCATGACGTAATACATGGTTTTATTCCCTTAATGCATAATCTACTATTATTCATTCACTTGTAACTTAACAGTTAACACCAAATCATTACAGATCTAAAGACAGTCAAACATTTCAAGCATAAACTCACATCTTTATCCCAAGAGGTAAGCAAAGGAGTTTGCTGCGTACCACCCTGGAATATCCTTGATATTAGCAAAGATAAAATAATAGAGAAAGAAAACTATTGAGGTATTTATTTCTCTATGTTTGTAGAATATTCGCTAAGATATTACTTCGCTTTAGGCTGATTGAAATCTTGACTGGCGACGACTCATTGTTATGTTCTGAATAGCACGGCATTTAAGTTCTTACGTAATTCTTGGAGTTTTTAACAGATGAAGGTCTTCAAAGTTTTATTTTTGATATATTGGTTTCGAAAGTGGCGTGGCTTTTAGATTATCTCGATATCAACCCTTTTATGTCCCCACTGCTGGGGCACGGGTCTTTTCCAGCATCGCAAGAAGGTTAGGCCATATTCCACCCCGGCCGGCCTAGACCGGGTTGGTGGAGGATTGTAAGACAGTGGCGGGCCTTAGGTACTATCAGAAGTTTTCAAGCCGCCCATAAGGCCTCTGACATGGCTTAACGACTGCCATTACATTACAGCCGGTACCAACGGCTTAACGTGCCTTGCAAAGCACGGAAGTGCTCGGAAAAATGCCACTAACGGTAGTCACGGGATGGTCACCCATCCTGCACCTGACCGCGCCTGTTGTTGCTGAACTCAAGTGATTGATTCTAATCACTCAGTTCGACTAGGCCACGAGCACTTCCTTAGATTATCTGCAAGAAGAAATACCTACTTGCAGATTGAAAAAAAAGATGTTCATTATTCAAGAGAAAAAAATCATTGCGTACCTATATCTAATAGAAATCGACTTATGACCTCCCATGTCAGTGAACTATTAAGTTTGCAGTATGAGCTCACTTGCATCAGTGACTGACGATGCTAGTGAGCTCACAAAACTTGACCTATTGTGTTAGGCTATGTCTACTCCTTCGTACATGCTGAATGTACGAATGTACATACTAAAAACACATACTACCTGTTAGCTCATTCATATATTTCTTACATTTATTATAATAACCAAGAGTAGGTATGTTTCTGGTTTTGACTTCGTGAGCCCACGTGCTGCCATCTGTTTGACTCAGTATAAAAGGTAGGGCAGCCCGTGCGCTCGAGTCAGTTGAGTATCGGTTCAAACGCGAGAGGGAGCTCGTGATTATTAATAAGATGAGCGAACTGAATTTACAAGGTGTTTTAAAGTGAATCTATGAACAGATGTTGAAAATGTGCAAAGTGAATAAACTAAGGTGTTTCTATCTGTGAAGGGTGAACTATATTAATAAATTATTTTTATCGACCATCCGAACTTTGATTTCTGACTCGTAACATACCTATTAGAGAGACCGTCTGTCCTGCGGTGGTTGTGGTCGAAAAATATTCATGTGTATACCTCATTCAGTCTCGAAAAGACAAACTTCAGTTGCCATTACAAATCGTAGAGAGAAATATGTCACTAGGGGAAGCGACGAGAAACGCCGACTAAGCTTTCCAATCCTACTAAAATCTCTATGCAAAGCAAAATATGTTTAATTTTTCATTGTCATAATAATAACATAATTTAATTTGAACAGCGAAATAAATATTTGGTTAGTACATTTAAAAGTTACGGTTACCCACAATCATTTAGCCTGCACTCGTTTACTACTAGACGTAGGCCTCCCCTAAGGGACGCCACTTCCCTCGTCCTTGACCATCCTCATCCAGCCACTCACTGCCAGCAAACTGCCTCAGATCGTCGGCCCAGCGAGCCGGTGGCCTCCTACGCTGCGTTTGCCAGTTCGTGGTCTCCACTCGAGAACCTCTGAACCCCATCGACCATCGGTTTTTTGGTATATGTGACCGGCCCACTGCCACTTCAGCTTGCTAATCCTATAGGCTATGTCAGTCTTAAGAAACCTATTTAGAGGCTAAAAATTCCACCCATGCCGGGACTCGAACCCGCGACCTCTGGCTATCCGTGCCAGCGCTCTTTCCAACTGAGCTAGGGCGACTCACCGGCATCAGTGAAATTTCGAACCTCTTTACACTATTCTCTGTATTACGTACAGTTATTATTATTATGTCAGTCTCCTTAGTCTACATACATAACCTCACGCCTGTAACCCAGAGGGGTAGCCAGAGACCAGGGACTGCCAGAGGATGAAGGAAGAAAGATTGGCGAGACAAATATATATTGGGAATGTGAGTGGAAGGACTAGTAAGGGTCGTCCCAGGCGGACATAGATCGACCAAATAGGGGATGTATTAGCAAAAGGAAAGATAAAAAGTACCCGGAACCGGCGTGCGTGCATGCAACGACTTATGAACGTTGATGAAGGGAAGGTGTCAGGATCGTGGCAAGTGGCAGTCCCTGGTCTCTGCCTACCCCTCTCCTTAGGGTCTTTTTAGTTGTGTATCAAATTGTTTCATTTCCCACGTGATCCATCGAAGAGACTCAGTGCCTGTGGGCTCAATATTTAACTCGAGAGTAAACTCTGGCTTCTATGTTGTGCTGATGCACGTGGGTACAATTCTAAGAAAACGTTCCGTGGGAAAAGGCGTTAATTGAATGTTCTCACTTACGCAGCCTGTTCCTCCGCCGACAGGAACTGAGGCGTGAAGCGGAGGGGAACTAGAGTGGGTAACTGCGTGGATGTGTGGATTGTGATCTAATTATGGTGATGATGGCAGTTGGCGGTTTTTCCGACCATTTCAATAGGGTGGTATTGTTAACCGCCTTTTTATTTATATTTAAATTTCTCTATAATAGAACCAGAGTGTCTGATGTTCAACTACCAACTACTGTAGTTTTCTGAAGCGGTGGTAGGTTGGTCGTTTGAAGAGGACCCCTGATTTTGGTTTCTAAGTATCGTAATATAATTCTGCTGTGCCTATGTGGTGTCAGCCTAGAGAATAGCACCAACCCAAATTCTTCCCGCGGGTGTCGTAAAAGGCGACTAAGGGACCCAAACCGGGGTGTGGGCAAAGGCGCCCCCTGCAGTACAATTCCACCAAACTGCGATCCCTAACCCGCATGCCCAGCGTGGGGATTATGGGCATTACCCCCCCCCCAATGATGGCGCTTGCACTATGGCGCTCATTAGGGGAGGGCTATGTACAGCAGTGGACTATGAAGAAGTAATATAATTAGTCAATTTGGAGAAGCAGTACCACTTGCTTGACTGCGAAAAAATCGTGAGGAACTCTGAGCGCTTGACGTGGATACCTACCTGAGCAGCGAAAGCGGTGGTAGCGAAAGGGTAGAACGCCGGCTTCTCAATAGGAAGGTCTTGGGTTCGAATCCCGGCATGTACTTGACTTTGTTTTCTAAGTCATGTACGTTTGTGAAGTTATAGTAGCAATACCACTTGCTTACTTTGAAGGAAAACATCGTGAGGAAACACTGAAATGTATCCATATCTCAGCGCTTGCTACATACATAGCCCGAGTATGTGATATATAGATGGAGAATCGTACTATTGTTATAAACTTATACTACATGCATGTACAGACGGCGACATGAGTTAATGCGTGGCAATCCCAAGTCTAACTTACCTACCTACCTCAACACCTGAAATTATCCTGCTGACCTGCTATTCCGCGTGGTCATTTAGCCTATGCTCTCTTTGCAAGAGATGGTCTGTGCCCTAGAATAGAACGCACAATCATTTATTGCTACGTCAATAGAGAAATACAATTACCTTTCCACTACCAATGAATCAGCAATTTAAAGCATGTGTGTGTAGACCGAGGGCATGCATTCCAGGTTTACGAAGATTAAGTAGTACCTATCTAGTCTTATAACAATTGTAGAGCTATAGCATATATTTGGCCGTCTGTATGTTTAAAGTTTTTGTTATTGCTGTTAGTTTTCCCAACATTATTATATTATTTTTAATGCACTAACCCGTGCTAAGGACAATTTTAAAACCCTATTTAGAGGCTAAAAATTCCATCCATGCCGGGATTCGAACCCGTGACCTCTGGCTGTCCGACTGAGCTAATGGGCGACTCACCGGCATCAGTAAAATTTCGAACCTCTTTACAATATCGTCTGTATTACGGACATCCAGTGACATCTGGCTGAAGTAATTTGCATCACTTACTTATGTGGAATTTTTAGCCTCTAAATAGGTTTTTTAAAATTCCCATAAATTTTACCACTCGCTATTCGTAAAGGAAATCATCGAGAGGAAACCTCAATATCTGAGATGTTTACATACTTGCCAATCCGCGAATTGCCAATCCGCGGTGGGCACGCGTGGTAATTAAGCCCATACTCTCTCTTTCTGAGAGAAGGCCTTTGCTCTGTAGTGGGATGTGTGGGAACGGGAAGGCTACATAAAAAAATATTTGTATATTACTCAATCCATTCAATTAGCCGTACTTTTACCTCCATAAGGTTTTAGTAGAACTCTTAAAGCATTTTAGGTATCTCTACATTGTTCGCTAATGGTTGATCTACTTAACGAAATGCCTTTCCGAATTGCCAGTAATGTCTATGGCAGGGACCACAAATACCGAACAATAACAAAAAGCGTTTTTCCCAAATTTCGTTTTTAATTCCCAACATATATGGATCAAATGATACCGGATTCATTTGGCCTTGATGACTCAAAAAACGCCCAAAGAAAGTCCCATGTAAACACAGCCTTAAACTACAGTTATGTCAAAAATTACTTACCTTTTCAATAAATACCTTAAATTGCAATCCAATAACGAGCACTGACACTTAAAATCGCTATTTTAGTTCACACATTTCACTAATTGTGGTTTAAAACACTGATCGTTTTACTTATCTTAACTTAGAGTAACATTATTGCGACCCTACGCAGTCAACACTCCGCTTAGTTTTAAAGTTCTATCAAAAACTTGCAGCACCGGTATACTCAGCTAGACTGTTGATTCTGGTCTATTAATCTTCAAACTAACTGTACCAAATCGCAGGTAACCAGAATAAGGACAGTCAACTCTACAACTTTAAAGACCGGATTTGTAGAGCCTACATCTGTCTTGTTCATTCCTCGACAAAGCTAAACGGGTGAAAGAGACGACGGTATGTTTTTGAGGTAGGTCCCATAACGGCGTCTGTAGATAGAGCCTTTTTGCACAGGTAAAAGTAACGGGGTATTTCTTGAGATGTGAAAGACGAGATGGGGATACAAGGTCGTGCTTGGATAGAAAGAGAGGGAGCAATGAATAACTGTAGGTCATGACGAACGTAAGGGTGATTGAGAAGAATAGAACATTGCGGTATTGTAGGTATTATTAAGGTCATTGCAAATATTTTCTATTTTAAATGGCAAATATTGAAAAACAGATTGTTGCGTCAGAATAAAAATTATAGAATAAAATTACAGAATAAAACTATATTCTATTTTTAGGGTTCCGTAGGTACCCAAAGTGTGCCAACGAGGCAACGAGGCTTCTATGACCACAATGGTGTCTGTCTGTCTATCTGTCTGTCTGTCTATCTGTCTAATACATTATTTTTATGTAGCCGTCCAACTAAAGGGCATACCTTCTCTAGGAGAGACAGTACGGGCTTAATTACCAAGGGTGCCCACCGTGGATTGGCGCTTTCAAGCAATGAGATACGTGAACACCACAGATACTCAGGTTTCTGGACGATTTTTTCCTTTACCGTTAGCGAGTGGTATGGCTATAATAACTTCACAAAAGTAGATAACATAGAAAACAAATGCATTGGTAGATGCCCGCACTGGGAATCGAATCTATTACTCTCACTTCTGAAAAAAATTAACCCATATCTTGCTCAGGAAAGGCTCATTTTCTCGAATCGTTATGTTCATTTTGTTCACAAAATATACCTTACTAGTAGTCCCGGCAAACTTTGTACCGCCACAGATTTTTTTTTGTTTATACGATTACTGTTACCATGGCAACGCAATAAATAATTATGTTAGATTTTTGCTTAAGAGCAGGTTACGTGAACAATAAAATATTATCCCACGGGAACACTTTACTGGGATAGAAAGTATACTATGTCTCAATTCAGATCTTTGTCTATTTGTTTGCCAAATTTCATGTAACTCCGTTCAGTCGTTATTGCGTGTTTGAGTAACAAACATCCATACATTTTCACAAAATTTCATATTTTTCATAATAAAGTAGCGTATTGACAAATAATAAAAACCAAGGAAACATTTAGGAATCTTTACACTAAAGACCGAAGAAAGAGATTTTGTTTTAGTATTTTTCACGTACAGCCGACAGCACATCACACTATACATTTTAGTTGCAAATTACAAGTCGCCCGTAATGCGACGGAGCAGAGTGCCTGGATGTATAGGATGATATGCCGTCGACTTTACCTAATTTCTTTTCGGTAAAACATAACATATCATAACCTCACGCCTGTATCCCAGAGGGGTAGGCAGAGACCAGGGACTGCCACTTGCCACAATCCTGACCGTACCCCACCATGGGGGCCAAGTCCGGATTGGTAAAGGTTTTTTTTTTGCAAGACTAGTGGCTGGTCTTACTGTCAGATTTTTGACAGACATGGCTTAACAACTGCCATTACATGACAGCAGCAAGGAACCGCTCGGAAAAATGCCACTAGCGTTAGTCATAGACGGTCACCCGTCCATGCATTGAACACGCCCTATGTTGCTTAACCTTCGTGATCGTTTAAGATCACTCAACAGGGGCTACAACTATTATAAATAGGTTTAATATGTATCGCGAATCATTAAGAAATATTATTGAACGTTAAAAGTAGAACAACGAGTAGGTGTCCAATTCGAAATCTAGATAATTTTGGAGAAGAAAATGGAATTTAAAAACTGACCGCTGTAAAATTTTTATTTAATAAAGACCTTTTTTAGCAATAACGCCACAAATTGTACTGTATTTTTTAATTATTATTTTATGTTTGTTTTTTCCTGGTGTAGGTACAATGAAGAATAATCTTGTCTTATTTTTTTACTTTAATTTATAAATACCGAATTTGGAAACACCTTGATCTGTTAGATTTAATTTTTAACTTGAATGTTACCTTATTTATAGAGGCCCAAACAGACTTGAAAGGAAAAACTACTAAAAACATAGCTACCTGGCGCCTACGAACAAACAATACACGTGCAGCGCCATCTATTATAAGAATAGTGAACCTATGACCGTTTCCCTTCCATTTTCCCGCACTTATACATCATGGTATTAGGAGGTTCGTTTTACTCTCGATAGAGAGCGCTTATTTACCGCCAACTTACCGACAAGCGCTCGAGAGCCACCGCCTACACATCGACGTGGAAAAGACGCGCCAGACATTATGTCATACATAACATTTTCTTTAACATAAAATTTATATACAGGCACATACATTGCTTCTGGCCCACACTAGGATAACCTGTGTCGTGGTCGAAACAACGACGTCATAAACATGTAAACATCCAAGACCTGGGGTTTTTTTACTCCAGTCGGGGTTTGAGTCCGGGACCTCTCGCATTGTAGGCAGATGCGCTACCGCTGCGCTACAGAGGTCGTGAAAATGTAAGGAACGGGACGGGGCCCCGCCCTCGGCCTCGAAGGGGTCGCTAGTGGGTTTAGGGGTCCTTAGGACCAAACCCAGCCCCGAGGTAGTGTTTAGTGGGTAGGCGCACTTCTTGTGAGTCCCACATTAGCAGCACGGCCGGGTCCGTGCTGTTATGCATGAGCATTCACCACCTCCCTCCCCGTGTCCTCCGGAGGGTGCCCTAGGAGGGCAATGAAAAACAAAGTTCCCACAAGACACGGGGCGAAGATGCGATTTCTATACAACGCATCGCGTCTTTTCCGCGCCCGCTTCCACTTTCCTACTGTGTGACCGCCGGCTTAGTATTATAAAAGACATGATTTTTTTCCATTGGTGGTCATGTATTATAGTTATAACCTAAGGCGCTTCAGGGTGCTACCTAGCGCCAACACTGGAAAAAATCATAACTTGTTTTTTTTAAAGACTTGAAACCTTTTTATCCTAGGATCAATAGAATAGAACTTTAATAGTCAACGCTGAGTCGGCTGCCTTTTGTGGCCATTTAGACGCACCACAGGCGAAAGCTATGTGTGTTTTTTGTTTCGTTTATTTGGTTAATTTCTGTTGTGCTCATGTTGTGTTAATTTTCTGGTTTTTTGTTTCTGTGATGTGTCTTGTTGCTATAATAAATGTCTTTCTTTCTTTCTAATAGATTTTCTCATAAAACGGCCGTTTTTGGCGGAAAGGGATTAAAGTCCTTGGCTGTTTCAATGGTTTCTTGGCTGATTCTAGGTTCTAGACTGTGGGTTCTAAAAATAGTTGTCACAGTTGTTAATATATCTTACGTTCACTTTCAGACAAAAACATACTATAAAACAAGTTATGGTATTTTTTTCGTTGTTGGAGCTAGTTAGCACCCCGAAGCGCCTTAAATAGACTTGATGCAGTCAAAAGGCTCAGAACATTCAGTTTCGCAATCCACTCTGCACAACATTGATAATTTACTGCCTCGTTGGTTTAACGGTATCACGTCTGATTACCATGCTGGAGGTCGTGGGTTCGATCCCCACTGGCGGCTGCCATGCGTCAAATAAATGGCGTAGATATTATCATGTTTGAGAGGTCCTTGCCTGGTTACCATAGCACAGGGTCGTTTCATATTATGATTGCTTTTGTGGACTTACCTTCACGGCTACACGTTTTGTAGAGCTGGGTTCATAGGTAGGAATCTACCTTAATTTATTTAACGCTTGAGTTTGATTCAAAAGTTATTTGCAAGAAATTACTAAGACCATACGAAAATACGAAGACCAAGGTAATCGAAAAAACATTTAAAGGTAAAATATCAAGGGTGGGCAAATGAAATTTTATTTATAAACCAATAAAAAAATATCGTTTTAAACATACAATTTATTGCAGGTACAGGTATGTTCGTAACTTAACTTATTACTTGTAAACAATTTAGCTTATACATTGTGAAAGAACTGTGTGCCACTTTAAGCTAATTGATTTTTTCAGGCTAGATTGAACTGTACAAGTATTTTACTTGTACAGTCATTGGCATTTGGAAACGTTCCATGATGACACTTGTCTATGTGGAACAGCGTGGAATTAGTGGTAAATAAAACGGAAACCAAAATTATTTACAAAAATTGTATTTGTTAGACCTTACATATATTTTTATTTACGAAACAAAAATGTACAAAGGATCTCCATCATACTTCGTGCTTTAGCGATCGGTGGGTCAAGACCAAATATTTTTAGGACCCATTCCATATCTGACGTTCTGCAACTTCGCATTGCTCTTACTCGCTGTCTTGTCCATTATTTTCATCAGTGCTACTCCTATTTCTTCTAATCTCAATATACGTAGGTGCAGGCTTCTTGTAACCAGCGAGTGAAGTTATTTCCAGTTTTCTCTTTCTTTCACTTTCTGAATTTCCGCTCAGCCAGGTGTTAATGTTCCTAGAGTTCTGATTGACACTTCTGTAGTGACCATTGATCTGTGGAACATAAGTTCTGTGTGTCGTCGTTTCTGGTTCTTCATCACTGCTTTCTTCGATGGACGCTTCGTCAGAAACGCTCTTTGACGATAACTCTGGCTTAGAAGTTGTGGTAGTGCTTTGTAAGTAATTCTTTAGTCTAACTATTAGGGTCTTTCTGTCAGCGTCATCTTTATCGGGGTCATTAGAGTGGTATTTGAAGTTACGTGTAGTTATTGGTGATTGCGTATTGTCATCATAGTAACTACGCCGTGTAACTGGTGACTGCGTGTTGCCTTCTTCTGATTGACTAAATATATCATATTTATCGTGGTAGAAACTTCTTCTGGTAACTACTGACTGGTGTTCTTCCTCAGATTGCCCATGATTTTCGAAATTATCTCTCATGTTTTGCTTAGTGACTGACGATTGGGTATCTTCATAATAACTATTTGTAACTGGCACGGTACTTTCCTGTTCTGATGGTCTGAATTTATTATACGTATCTTTTTGAAAACTTGTTCTTGTCACTACCGATGTATTTTCTTCCTCAGACGGTCTAAAATTTCCGAAAGAATGCCTTGGCGTTTCTGTAGTAATTGGTGATTGAGTATTATCTTGATGATAACCTCTTGTAACTAGGGATTGGGTTGTTTCTACTGTAGATGGTCTAAAACTATTTTTATCTTGTTCATTTTCCTGAGAGCTTCTTCTATTTACTGCTGAGTAGTTAACTTTATCAGACTGGTGTAAGTTTCCTAAATAGTTTGTAAAGATTTGTCTCGTAGCCGGTAATTGAACATTGTGGTAACTTTTCTTTGCAATTGTAGCCTCCGTACTCAGTTCACCAGACTGTGTAATATCATACTCAATCTCTTGTGAGATTCTCTTGGTGACTCCGAATTCATTGACTTCTTGAGATTGTGCAAAATAGTTGTATTCGTCGGGTATTTTAGCGTCCTCCTTACTAAACTTAAATACCTCCGGCTGTGACGTCGACCAAGTTTTAGTCTCTTCCATGCTCGTCATAGCGCCATCGTAAAACGGTAGCGAGGTGGTTGCTGGAGGCAAAGATGTCGTTGGAAATGTGCGTAATTCTACTGGAATCACACCTGAACTTCCCAAGTGAAAATCTTCGACATTTGTTGAACAAAGTTCACCGGGGCATGTCGGCACGTAAGGAGGATGCGTTGGTACAAATGGGGCATGTGTCGGAACAAATGGCGTGTCGTTTATATTTTCAGTACTTGTTAGTTTTGTTGTTACTTCTGTAGATGGTGTAAATGAACTTTCAGTAGCTGTAGTGGTGGTTGTACCATCTTTAGGATATACATTAAAATGTAAAATCATCTTAGCTCCACTATCTTCACTAGAAACACTTTCATTAGATTGTGAATCTAAGCTAGTAGATTTGTTCTCAGACTTAATCGGCCTTTTGAATCGTCTCATGTAACTTTTCCGATGGCCTGTAGAGCTTGTGGATTTTCTTCTAAACTGGAAGAGCGGGTTCGGTGTAGTAATGTAGATTTTGTCAAACGAACGATGCGTGGTAGCATCGTGCTTTTTATAGTAATTATTTGGGGCGGGATTCATTGAAAATAAGTTAAGAAGGACGCTGAATGATTTCGGCTTATCATGGAATAAATTTTCCGAGCTATTCATTTCGCCTGAGCCATGTATCGGTATTAAGTGTACTGATTTCTCTTCATTGCTTGGAATGCGACACTTTGGTCCTACACAACCTTTTAATCTTGGTATTGGTCTAAACATTGGCATTTTATAAGGTTGTCTTCCCAACAAATTGTAACTGGATACTTGGTTACTCGGAGAAAACTTTAATGGTACATCTGCTAACAAATTTACATCACCTGGGCTTTCTGGTTTGAATTTGAAATAAGGATCCGATTGGTGATTGTAACTGTATTTCTTGAAGGTTTCACTTTTTATTGAGCTTTGTGGTAACAAATCATGGTCTGACGGGGACTTTTCTTGATTTGCGTCAGCGTTTGTTGGCTGCACGTAAACACCAGAAAAAGCTATTTTAGCTGTCGTGGGTGCAGTGTATAAATCACCGAATTTGGCATTGATCGTCTTTTCTAAATAACTTATGACTTGCTCCAAGTTTTTTAGTCTTTGAGTGTTACGGTAACTGTCTATCCAACTTCTTGAGTTGTAATTTTTATGAAAAGGAACAGGAGTTGGACTTCTGTATTCAAATATGAAAGGTCTTGGGCTGGTCCTTCTAATTACGCTATTTCTGTGGGTTGTATGTACTGTAGGTTCCGTCGTAAAGTTGGGATACTTTAGTTTTCTGTCTTTTGTGTTTAAAGGTAATTCTATTGTGGGGTCAATATAACTATTCTCTTGCATAGCGTTGACGAGTAGTGGCATTTGCTCAAAATAATCTTGGTCGAAACCGAAGTATGTCCGATCAAGTCTGTCTGCCACTGGAGTGTCATTGATAAAAACTGTGTCATTATATTTATGTGAGCCTCTCCTTCTTTGTACTAAGCTTGATTCTACTACAATTGAGTACTCGTAGATAAGTAGAATTACCTGAAATTAAAAGAAAGTGGTTTTAATGATTTTGTATTTCAGTGCCTTATGGTATTGGTATTAGGGTTAGTGAGTACCAAAATATAGTGATAATATTAAATTTATTTATAACAGTAAATATGTAAGGTGCGTGTTACAATAAATACTAATCAGTTGTTTAGAACTTCTTCATTAAAATGCGGTGACCATTTCTTTATTGAACGAATTTCCATAGGCCTTCCACTCAGTTTTGTCACAGTATATGGATTACTATATTCAGACATATAACCGAATCTCTGACTGAACGTATTTCTTTCATTCTTTTCTTCATTTGAATCATTGCCGTCGTTTATTCGCATCTGATCGTCTATCTCCAAGTCTTCGATGGTCTCTTGTTTATCTGACTTAATTTCTGTTTCTCTGTATATACCATATGGCAACCTATTTTTGTAGTTGTGATGGCTTTGAATTACTTGAACAGTTGATGAAAGTTTCTCAGAATTTGGTGTCGCCGTCGTGAGTTTTGTGTTTGAAATATCGTTTTTTGTTTCTTCAGATACTATACCAAGGTATTGATGATTATGTTTCTTGACTAAGAAATGTAAATTATGATTGCCGTTTGCTAATTTAACATAATTAGATGCTGAAACTTTGAGAACTTTTTTCTTTGTTGATAGTGGAATGTTGTCTTTAAGTTTTACGTTGAGTTCTTCAGAATTATTATCTGAATTAACCATTTTGTTACTTTCGTTTTGATTAATTTTCGCAAATGTGTCGTTGTTACTCGTAGACATCAATAATATATCTGTGATATCGGCAGCTATATTTTTGTCTAATACAGGATTATAGTGGTCGTTGATATATTTATATTCCTGTAAATCTTTTAAAAACTTGTTGTAATTTTCTCCAAGTTGATTTGGAGGTTTTATGGTCTCAGTGAAAAAAAATGGTTGTATAGTAGTAGTAGTTGGTGACGGTGTTGTGGTTTTTTTCCTTGGATTGTTTATTTTAGCAATATACACATATTTCTTATCTTCTGGTCTAGTACTAGTTTCAATTTCATTAACAGTTTCCATCTGAACATCAAAACTTGCAACTGTAGTTGAAGTTGTTTCAGAAATTTCCTCTGTAATTGCCTCCGTAATTGTTGAACTAGGTCGCTTAGAAATATACTCAAAATATTTCTTGAATAGTTCAGCATTGGTTTTTGACATTAAATGTGTCTTGTTTGAAATATTATCAGGTTTTGAATCTCTCTTTATGTTTTTTGCATTATTAATATCGTAATTATTGATAGTTTTTTCTAGATTTCTCAATTTTTCATCATTTTCTGTTGGTTTAATTTCATTTGTCGGTGTGGATATATTTGTAAAGTCTAATGCCAAACTATTGGATGTATTTCCTGATGTAGTCACATGTTTTGCTGTCGTTGTCTCTTGACAGCATGACCGATGTTTGACCTCAATTTTTTGTGGCTGGAGGCATATTACTTTACTAGTTATGAGCTGTTGTGTTCTTTCAATTAGTTTTCTTATTAATTCCTGTAGGCTTTTAGCGCATGTGCAGTGTTCTGAATCTTGGATAGCTCTGGTCTGTGAAGTTGTCGTTTCCATGGGTTCAAGTACAGGGCTTTCAGCTTGACGGACTTTGAGTAATAAATTAGTGGTTTCATCAGTTGAAAGATTATTTTTTTTGCCTTCAGGTCGGTATTCTTTAACCATGAGTCTATCAATGTAACCGATACCATTTTTTGCCTTTGTTTCTCTGGCTTTGCTGTAAAAATCCAACCTCCCTAATGGTGCTTTGAGAAATATTATGGGAGAAGTTTTTTGTTCGATTCCCTTTGATGAGAGATTAATTTTGCTTGTTAGATCAGCGTACCAGTTTTTTTTGTACGAGTAGTCTGCAGTCGAATGTTTTGGGTTCTTGTGGCTTTGACCCTTGTTTCCTTTATTTAGTACATTTATTAGAGATGGGAGCATGGCAAGTTTCTTTGTGTCTCTTCCTGAATTCCTCTCGTAGAGTTTTTCGCTATAGTTGGCATCTACTCGTCTGTTCAACACGCGATAGCCGACAACATGATATTCGTACAGCAGTAGGATAGTCTGAAATCAGAGAGAAAATTTGTTATTAGTGCCGGCTAATAGGTTATTAAGTGATCGAGTGAAGTAAGGTATCATTAACTCATTGTCCATAACGATTTTCTTGTTTTCTTAATACAAATCAGTTCATACTTCGATCGATGAACTGTGATGCTCAATAAGAGTATTATGTAGAAGAGTAAGAGTAGAAAAAATATTACATTTCACGAAAACATCAGCGACCTCAATAATCTTATAAGGCGCATATCGTCTTGCTCTATATATTTTACCATGACTGAATTAATTAGACACACATATTTGTTCTACGGGGTTAGTAAATGTTTACAACAACAACTGTGCTTACCTTTTATATGCCATAAGATAAGATTCTAGATTCTACACCAAGTTATATTAGGTTTATCAGCTGTTATTCAAATTTACATGCAATCTCGGTTACTAATAGAAATAAGCTTAATAGAATCTAAAGAGTGTTTTTTAACTAAAACTTTCGTAAGCGCTAGACATTATTGATTTGTAGCCAGATAAACTTACCAGAACGACACCTGGACCGATTCTTCCAACGAAAAGTCAAGTAAGTGACGGTTACAAGTCAATAATATAAAGAAAGGACCAGTAGAACTTAAAGTCTGCTCACCAATACAATAATTGTTATTGGTGAGTTCATTAGGTAAACATTTTGTTTTTATAGTGAATAAGTTTTGTTTTATACTATTTTTATTTTTAATGCACTAACCCGTGCTTAAGCCAGATGTCGCTGCCTGTACGTAATACAGAGAATAGTGTAAAGAGGTTCGAAATTTCACTGATGCCGGTGAGTCGCCCATTGGCTCAATTGGTAGAGCGCTGGCACAGATAGCCAGAGGTTGCGGGTTCGAATCCCTTCATGGGTGAAATTTTTAGCCTCCAAATAGGTTTTTAAGTTTTGATTTACTTTAGACTTATATTGAGGGTTCTGAAACTCTGGAACTACTCCAATAATACCTGTTTAATACAAGTAACTTGCAAGTTGAAAGAAGTTTGTTAATTACGATTTATGTTAAAACACGAAATAAGTTATTTTTGCTTAATGTTAATTTGTATTGCAAACGCCCATGCTAATAAATGCTTTATTATTATTATCAACATACAACTATCAAGATTTTGTTCGGAATATCTGTGGTTTGTTGTTCATTACAATAGTTGTTTATGTTGAAGAGTAAAATAAACCGGAAACACCTCTAAGATCTTTAAAACCGACTAATTTTTCCTTTTTTTAGGGCTCTGAAATTAACAAGGAATTACAATTTCCATAAAAAAAATACGATGAAATTGTAGTTCCGTAAAGCTACTTCGACGGTACCCTACGTTAGCGTGGTCCGACACGCACTGCCTCGTTTTTTATTACTCAAATCATGTTTCTCTATAAATATATTCGTACTGTTCAATATACAAGATAAATCGATAACACTGACAGCGCATAAATCAAGTAGGTTTCATTCATAAATGACATTGTTGCAACGCAAATGCCTATTATTAAAGAAATATTTATTATCATTCAGTTGAATCGAGTTTTCATGTTTATTTAAATCGTATGCGATGTCAGTCTAGCTATTATTATACAAGAGCGAAAAAAACTGCCTTCTGAATGATTAACGCAACTACTTAATCAATTTGTGACACGTATCAACGGCTGGATAAATTATGAGTGTGATTGTTATGAATGTATGAATACAACGTGCATGTTACATAAATCAAACAGTAGTAAATGAGGATACAATATAGTATTACGACTACAAACACAATGTGCTTTGGTAACTCGTTACTTGTCATAAATTTTCTTCTGCCTTCTATTGTTGCGTTTACACCGAAAAATGCTCGGTACAAATTTAAAAGTTACAAACATTCTCTAACTCTTCATTAATAAATATAGTAACGTATATTGTTACCACGTCTTAATTTGAAACAACTCCATATCAATAAATTCTTATACTTATTTTTCTCTTGTAAGTTTATGTGCCTGCGTTTTTTTTTTGGTGTTCAAGGGCGATAAACATTTATAATGGCCTCTATTCTTAGTTAATATTATTGAAAGTGTCCATATGTTCTTCAGAGATATTAAAACAAGCATACATTAGATCTTCTTTTAGTATTATAAAAATAATGTTCATCAACAAGTACTAAGTTTGATATTGTTGTGTTGATTTAGAGAAATCTTAACTTATGTGCCTTCCTATATTGTTAACTAGCGCCCGCGATAAAATATCTACCATATGAATACACTTCACTGTTCGGTAATCTAACATACGTATAAAAACCATTTGCGCCACAAATGCTAAAAATTACACATCATTACATTTTTTACGCATCTTTTAAGCCAAATTTGTGTTCAATGAACGTAAAAATAAATTATTAATCTTACAATAGTTTCAGTCCTGAGTGTGGGAGGTGTTCACGTACCTCAGCGCTTGAAATAGCCCATACACGGAGGACGGGTGTGATGATTGAGCCCATATTTTCTCTCTGAGAGAAGGCCTGTGCCCTGCAGTGGAGCTTACCTATATATAGGCTTCTTAATTCACTTGAAATCATTATGAATTCAAGTCGATAGAGGAATATAGAATTCTGGTAGTCAAATTGACAGCAAAATATTTTTATAGTCGTAAAAAATATATGGAGTAGTTACGATATTGTTCGCGAAAAAAATTTCATATATTATTTTTCCGTATGAAAGACCGTGAAGCTTGGAAAGCAATTATTTATTATTTTTACTAGAGCCTCAACGATATCAACCCTTGTATATCCCCACTGCTTGGGTACGGGACTCTTCCTGCATCGCAGGAAGGTTAGGCCATACTCCACCACGAGGGCCAAGTCCGGGTTAGTGGAGGATTGTAAGACTGTAGCGGCCCTTACTATCAGAAGTAATAAAGCCTCTGACATGGCTTAACGATTGCCGTGCCTTGCGAAGCACGGAAGCGCTCGGAAAAACTCCACTAGCGGTAGTTACGGGGGGGATTCAAGTGATTGATTCCATTTATTCGGTTTGACTAGGTCACGAGCGCTTCTCTTATCGAATAAGTTTGATTTTGATCACCCAGTCTCAAAGCGCTGTAAATCTTCTATGATGTCAGACGCCTCGCGGATTTGTCTGCGTGCATCGCCGCGGCTTTCTTTTTGTAACTCATTGTGTCAAATGGTTTGAACGCGAAGCGTAACGTGCCTAGTAGCTGCTCTAGGATGTACCTGAGTTTACTAACTTCCTTGAAATTGGCAAGAGATAATCGAGCAATCAATCATTTTTAGTTTAGTAATGACAATGTTAGTCAAAGAAAATTCACGATTTGAAATATTAAAACTAAATTAGAATAATGTTAAGAGATTATGAATTCTTCTTAATTGTTATTTAACTTAAAAAAAAAAATAATGAAACTGAAATGATTAGAAAACTACATTGAGTTAAAAAATGATTAGTCAAAAAAAATAACTATAATTATGCTATATGATTTGTCATATTTTTATGCTGTCACTATTATTTATATTTATAAGCGGGCTGGAAGTGTAGGCATGATAAAGATGAGGCTCCACTAGGCAGAGAAAAATGTTTGTTTCTGGAATGAATGCTATTTATACTTGATCCCAGGTTTCCGGTCGTGGTTCTTGAAAATTACTATTGATTTGATTGAATAGAAAACCACCGTCTGTCTGTCCTGTAAAAGTAGACACGCTTTTGGTCAATTGGTGGCTTTAACGAACCTTACGGAAGCCATTAATTCATGGTCTGAAGATAATTTGGGATTTACTTAGTAATTTTATTTTAATTGCAAGGGGTTATTTCATGCTAGTAATTTTTTAGGGGAATCTGGAGCGACAGATTACTACAAAATGCAAGATCACACAAGACATGCCCTGAGAATATGAATAACTTTTATTTCACACCCATTTGGAAACCTAGTTCAATTTGTAACGTTCATTAAGACGCAGTTTCTTTACAACCACATTGATTGACCACGTTACAAAGGATTACACTCAGTATAGATAAACAAACGTCAGCAAAAGTATAAACTCAAGTTCGACCGCGCGCGTTTATGTCTTTTATACGCACGTTGTTTTGAATGTTATTCAGGTTGGTAGATTTGTGCCCCAGCCGTAATGTCCGAGTGTTTATATGTGAATTACGACCATCAAAGAGGCTGGCTGGTGAGAAAACTACATTGAGACACGAAATTTACTGCAATGCCGGTTTTTACCTCTATTTTTACTGTGTATATAATGCTTATGGCCCTTTAACTGAGATAGTGTTGTTGTTTACTTTTTATATGTTTTTTTGGAATTATGGTGACAGATTAGTCACTCTTCAAGTTCGTACTGAATATACACTATGGGAAAAAGGTGTGGTATTAGCGATAAGACCGTCAATTGAATACGGCAATACTTAGATATGTAAGCCTTTTTATGTATTTAGTTTTCTGTTGTATTCAATAATGAGTTCTAATCTAATCCAATCTAATTATGGGCATTAAATCTACTCCATATAAAAATATGTACCACTTCGTGTGGATGGTTGCTTTTATTTGTCTAGCGTAGGCAGAATGACTTTTTAAAACCGAGATTGTGCATGTCGGGCGACGCATCGAGTAGGTTTCTGTAGACAGAGGGGGTTTTATCCGCTTTCTTCTTCAGGCTATATTAGTCCACTGCTGGATATAGCCCTCCCCTAATGAGCCCAAGGTTGTGTCATCATTAGGGGGTAATGCCCATTATCCGCCTTACAGAACTTCATCTTCAACTTCATCAACGTAACTTTCAAAGGATTTTGTACGAAGTTTTCCTTATATTAGTTGGTCACATTTTATGTATAATGTATGTATAATGCTCTAAGTACTCGTTGGTCAACTTGTAAAGCCTACTAAGCCGTGATAGTTTTCCTTTTTAGTTCATTATAATATGTACTAATACTTGAATTTTACTTCTTATAATACGTCTAGCCAGGAGAGGAAGAGGATGCCCTAGATGGACAAAAAATTGCCATTCTATAGAAAAACTTCTTCTTCTTCAGGCTATATTAGTCCACTGCTGGACATAGCCCTCCCCTAATGAGCGCCAAGGTTGTGCCATCATTGGGAGGCTATACCCATAATCGCCACGCTGGGCATGCGGGTTGAGGATCGCAGTTTGGTGGAATTGTACTGCAGGGGGCGCTGCTGCCCACCCCCCGGTTTGTGTCCTTTAGTCGCCTTTTACGACACCCGCGGGAAGAATTAGAAAAACTTAAATGACGCCAATAAGTGCTGTTCCATGCAAAATTTACCATATGTGACATTAATGAGGTAGCTTGTTATTTTTGCAATTTTGAAAAGTCATTTTTAAATCGAAATGATTGCATTAATTTTTGAACTTTGTTAAAAACTGAAAAGCATGATGCAATTTTTTTATTGGCACAGAAAACACTACAATAAATCTAACTTAACCCGACCCGACCCAACGCCATGGGACGACTGCGAAAGCATTCGGAAAACTACGAACGAGACTCACAGCGAGAAGCAAAACTATGTCCAGCAGTGGGCTCTATTCATACACTGATAGATGATGAAAGTCCACATATTCTTATAAGAACGCAGCTCATTCTCTTTCAAACCGCTGAAATTATCATTTTCTATGTTTTTTTGTACATCTTCCCTACTTCCTTCCCTAATGTATTAGTCCAGTTCATCCAAAGGTTGTCTGGAAGAGATCACTTTTAGTGATAAAGCCGCCGTCTTTACTCTTAGGTTAAAACATATGTGTGTTATTTCCATTTTTATGAACGACTAGCTGATCCAGCGAACTTCGAACCGCCTAACAGTCGATTCTTTTTTTAAATTTTCCCGAGGAGGAAGAACCATCCTCGTACTTCAAGGAATATCCAAATAAAGAGTTAGTAAATCGGTTCAGCTGCTCTCGAGATTTGCGCCTACCAACACATTCAGCAATTTATTTTTATATTATAGATAAAGTGTTCTCTATCTCTCTATCTATTCATCTCATTTTTGAACATCCAATAATGGCATAATGTTATAGGTAATGCAAAACGGCAGGAAAATTAACAGCAAATGCGTAACTTTAAGAAGCTTTGAATGTCAACTGTTCGATGTGATGATTGCGTCGTGATTGATGTGACGGCATGTGCCAATAGTTTGCAAGAGTTGTGTGACAATCCGATCAGAGATAGAGTGAATGCCTTTGAAAGAGCACTACGCGGTGGAAACACGTAAGTCGTAGCTTACGTCCGTCCGATGCTGATGTTCTACAGATGCACTAGTTTTTTTTTAATTTTAGTTATATATTAAACTGGTGCTAATCTGGTCCATCTCTGACCCGCAACCCTCACGATGTCGTCTGACCATCGTGTCTGCCTACCAAACTCCTTCCCTCCCTTAGCCACCACTCCGAAACTGCCCTGGTCCACCGGCCGTCTTTCTTTCTAGCCAAGTGTCCCGCCCATCTCCACTTTAACTCTGTGATCCGTAAGGACCGTGAGGAATGGCGCAGTAAAAAGGAGGCCTATGTCCAGCGGGGTTGATGTGGGCTGATTATAGATAGATATAGATTAAACTGGCCATTTTTATGTCGCTTATAAACGTTCCACTGCAGGGCACAAGCCTTCTCTCAGAGAGAGAGTACGGGATTAATCACCACGCGTGCCCACCGCGGATGTGCGAAAAGGCATTAGTTGCGATTATTTAGGTAAATATAACGTTAACTCCTGACTGTTAATTCCTGAAGTTATTGAATGGTAGAACCTAAATCGTCCAAAAAATATCCCATTAGTGCCGAGAAATTATTCGAATAGTACGAATTTTAACTATTTTTACAGTTGACATGAACCATTTTTATAGGTCTGTAACTCAAAAGAAAAAACAATGGAAACTTTATAGGAATCCTTATTTTGTTGTTATTAGGGCGTTGCCATTTTCAGTAAAAACCCTTAAAACTGTACCTAAATTTAGACAGTAAGGCTCTTAATGTATATTATTTTCTGGTGTGTACAATAAAGAGTTCTTCTTCTTCTTCAGGCTATATTAGTCCACTGCTGGACATAGCCCTCCCCTAATGAGCGCAAGGTTGTGCCATAATTAGGGGGTGATGCCCATATTCCCCACGCTGGGCATGCGGGTTGGGGATCGCAGTTTGGTAGAATTGTACTGCAGGAGGCGCTGCTGCCCACCCTCCGGTGAGTTCAAGAGAAGAGTTCTAATCTAATCTAATTTAATTTTTGATGAGAACAGCTGTGGCTTGCGACTTTCACTTGTTCAATAAATTAAAACACATTCCAGATGACACTGGAAATTAACACGCATTTTCCACACACATTGTTGCCCAAAGTATAATCAAACTTTCAACATAATTGTCAGCTCTGTAATTGATGTAAAAACTTACCTTTTTATAAACTTTCTGTCATGCTAACCACCGGGTGGAATTTCCTAGTGAAGTTGAAGTGGAAGTTTCGGTCGCTTTTGTTTATTCATCAATTCTTTGAATTATTCATGTACAGTTACATCCTGTCGCGCTTTGGGGAAATAGTAATAGAAATTTTTGGAGAATAAGGAAACACAACTGAAACTAACAGTGTTTCCCTAGGGACTTGGTCGACACTATTTCTGTTTCACTCTCTACTATGTTATGTCAATATAGTGATTTGTTATGTCGCTTACATTATCTAGTTACAAGTCATAAATAGTTATATATTAAACGGGTCTAATTGCGATTATTTATTAGATAAAATGTAATTACCTTATTTCCGACGTCACGTCTACCCGAGACCACGGCAACTGTAACGCTGCCGAAACGTCGGGAAATAAGGTAATTAAGTTTATCTAATAAATAATCGCGATTTGACCCGTTTAATATATAAGTAAATCATTAAGAAATACTAAGTCATACATATTCGAGTGTTTGATTTATATATATATCATACTAGCTTTGATCATATTAATTAACCAAAGACCTTTTCTCAGAGCTACAAAATATGCTGAAAAGAAATATAAAATCGGTAAAGCTGTGTCGGAAGGGTTCGATATCAAACCCTGGCACGAGGTTTAATATATTTGATAGAAATACGTTAACAAACATAATATTAACACAAACGGTAAAGCTGACACAAAACTAATTACTGAAAACCAAATACCTCTACCGCTCTTCGCATTAACTGAAATACGAAGAACTACTTTACAAAACAAAAAACTACTTTGATCCTAAATTAACTTGACGTAATGTAAGATGTAATAAGCAACTGAATAGATTTCGGAAACACCAGAATGAGTAACCAAAATCTAAATTTAGGTAAAAAATCGAATATTTCTCATGAAAACCATTGTGGCTGTTAAAAACTATTAAAGCAATCATTAAAAAATAAATTGTTGTAACATTTGAAACGTTTAGAAAAACTTTAGTTGCGAAATATCAGTTTGTATATAGCCCGTGCCAAATACTGTGAAACATAAAATACTCATTGTTTGTATATGTGTCTTTTCTCCAAATATGAAATTAAATTATTCCAACTACGGTTAAACGCTTACGGCTAGAATTACTTATTTACCTACTTATTAACCTCGTCCCTAATGACGAGGTTAATACTAGCAACTACTAGATTAGTGCGAACAATCCTCAAACAAAAACGTAACTTACAACAACAATAGTCACAGTGATGGCCGTGGATATAGCGGCGCACACGCAGCCCTGTCGCATCTGCCGCTTCCTCGACAACTTCAGGAATTCCTCCGTCCTCTCATCGATAGTCCTGTACAATCCAAACTGGTTCAACTTGGAACTAGAACTGGTGGTCACTGACGGTGGCGACATATCGACCGCTGACCGTCTACCAATCACTTGCACATGATGACACTTGGCTCTGGGCTCGGCTTGAGGCGACCGCACGTATGGAGGCGAGGAGGGAAATGCTGGTCGGCTCGCTGGTTGCTCGCGCGACAATGTGTTTTCTTTCATCCAAGATAGCTGTAGGGGTGGGCGGAGTGCGGTCGGCTTTCTTTTTGCTTGTCGATATTTTGAGCTTGTCGCTTTGTTGCGACTGTGGTGTTTTGCCCGTCGTTACTATGGAGGAAATTTCACCTGTGTTTTGTTTCGCTTTATTTAGACGTTGAGATAATAATGTCGTTATGTGGAAGATTGGCTCGTTCTTAAAAGTGCTTTACTCTATGCTCGTGTCATTGACTTCTATTTTCGTTTTATATTTGCAACATACGTGCCTGAGCGAAATGAAACATGCAATCAAAGTTTGTAAATAAGTTACAATGACACATATTGAGATTTGCTAATGGTGGTAAGCAATACCACCATTCATAAAAAAACAAGCTTTTAAAAAACTTGCTAGTTTTTTTATTATTATAGGTTTATTCTAAAAACCAAAGAAAAATTTTTTTTGTGACATTGTATATTTACAAAGTTTCATTCTTATCCGACTTGTAGTTTGGAAATTGAAACCAAACTACGCTTGTTAGGAATTTAGTCGCCACTACGCGCTCTAAAGATGGTTGCTCGTCTAGCATTATCAAAATTGAAATCAAAATGTTTTATTTCAACGCAAAGAATTTACATTCTGTTTGCTGAATGTCAATGTGAAATGTAAGCAGCTACCTTAGGGCCATAGTGTAGTGGAAAAGAAGACAGCGGAAGAAAAGACTCCACTCTGACTATCTTTTTAATATATCAGTAATAATTTTGCAATACATCAGTTGCTACTCTTATGATAAGATTCCATGATAGTCATCAATAACTAAGTGCCAAAACATTAGTTGATTTTCCTACAAGATCGATATCAATAACTCCGATTGCCGCGTCCCAACACTAATCACAGGCGCAAAGCATTGAAGCGTTCAGTATTTACGGGTGCAACGCGTGTAGTATTGAAATGCCGGCGGGGACAGGTGAAATTGTTATATCAACAAAATTGCCGGAGATGCCTCCCTCACGCGTGCTTATTTGCATTCTGATCTACAACGCTCTGTCAATTAGGCACAGTTAGGTGTAATTGGAATATTAGTGTGTACTAACAGCATTCCTTCCTTAATTGTTTGTGATTCCATTAAATGAAATTAAACAACGTCATTGGTACGTGCCCGTACTGGGGATCGAATATAGGTCCCTTGCTTGGCCGGTGAAGGAAAACATCGTGAGGAAACCCACGGCTTGGTGGGTTCCGTATGTATTGATTTGTCTGTCTTGTGGGCTAGGCCGATAACAATGTCCCAGGCACTGCAGCATTTGAGTGGTTCCTTTACCCATCTAGTGTGAGTGAAAATGCCACTGGACGCTATAATCTTATTACGTAGATGCAATGCAAGGCCAATAAATGACTTGGGTCACTGCTATTAAGTATGTGTGCCTTTTATATGACAATATCTCTCTTAAAGTTTCGTTTTCTACCTATCCATGAATGAAGTCCACTGTTGGATAAAAGACTTTTCCCTATCGAGTTTAATCAATATCGTACTCAAATGAACGGGTTCGAATTTATTTAACTCAAGAATAAAATTCTTTTCGTTTGAGTTTGAGATAAAAACAAATGCACCAGACCCAGTTAATTAATCAACTACGAACATTGCTCGCGCCCCGATTTAGATGGAATTTCCCGATAGCCTAACACCGACTGAAGACTGCACCATTTTACTTTTTTGCACAAAGGTGTGAAGACTGGCTTAATGGTAACCTACTTCCAGCATTCTTGCTTTTATTTATCATCTCTAATTACCATTTGCAATGGTAGCGATCGATCGTGTACACATTAGGACTGCTCGAGTGATTCCACCTTATTACTGTGTTCTGCTATATAATATACAGCTCCGAGCAAACATTTCGTGGCAAAATAGTTATTTATACTATTTTTATTTTTAATGCACTAACCCGTGCTATGGACAAATTTAAAAACCTATTTAGAGGCTAAAAATTTCACCCATGCCGGGATTCGAACCCGCAACCTCTGGCTATCCGTGCCAGCGCTCTACCAATTGAGCCAATGGGCGACTCACGGCATCAGTTAAATTTCGAACCTCTTTACACTATTCTCTGTATTACGTACAGGCAGCGACATCTGGCTTAAGCAAATTGCATCACTTACAGCCCCGATTACCTACTTTGCAGTTAGGTTTTACATAGGAACGATATCACTGTACCCACATGATTATACTGTTTTTATTTTTAATGCACTAACCCGTGCTAAGGACAAATTTAAAAACCTATTTAGAGGCTAAACATTTCACCCATGCCGGGATTCGGACCCGCAACCTCTGGCACGGATAGCCAGAGGTTGCGGGTTCGAATCCCGGCATGGGTGAAATTTTTAGCCTCTAAATAGGTTTTTAAAAATAGTTATTTGTTATACAAGAGTGCAAAGTTGCTTTTTAACCGCGTGTTAAATTTTGATGACCGAGCAATTCCATTGGCTCAATTGGTAGAGCGCTGGTAAGGATAGCCAGAGGTTGCGGGTTCGAATCCCAGCATGGGTGAAATTTTTAGCCTCTAAATAGGTTTTTAAATTGTTGGGTTAATTAATAGCTTAATATAATAATAAGAATAGATACTGATTGAACTTAATATGTTATTTATTTATCTAAAATGATTGTAGAGCGATGGTAGCAGGCGGTACAACACCAGCTTTCAATCAAGAGGTTCCCATCCAGCATGATCCTGATTTTGTTCTTAAGTTATTGTGAATGTATGTGTGTAAGTTATAATAGCAATACCACTTGCTAATTGTCAAGGAAAGCACAGGGACGAAACCTGAGCGTCGGACATGATTGTGTGAGGAGTTCAAAAACCGCAGCGCTTGAATTGCCAATCCAATGGGCGATGGGCACGGGTGGTAATTAAGCCCATACTCACTTCCTGGGAGAAGGGCTGTGCCCTGCAGTGGCTCGTTTATAGGCAACCCACTATGACTCCACCGAGGAACACGGCGGTATAGGCTAGATAGAAAAGTAAAATTATCGATTTTACTGCTCGCAAGTGTATCACGTGATCTCGCATAATTTCTCCGCGAACGCTTTTATGAACTGACAATTTATAAGTATAATAATGACAGGTTTTGTATTGTGCTTGCAGTCTGCGCTTGCGGTTACTCTTAGATGAATTCTTATGAAAGTTTTCGCTCAATGGATAATGGCGGAATTGAAAGCATTTCTTCTTTTGAATTGCAGTTAGGTACATCTTTCTTGGTGTTTGGTTTGGTTGTTTTTGATTCGACAACGAAAGTCAAATTATTTTATGTTTCTCAATTCATTTATTTTCACGCGCATGTTACTTAAGGTGCTCACGATGTTGACGAGCGCCACCATTGCACCTTGTCTTATAATTTTATTAGTAATATTATTCAATTCTTTATTGTACCAGTAAAGATTGTACAATTGGCGGGCTTAATACTAATACAACGTATTTTTTTTCCAAAAAGTGAACATCATACAATGACCTCTTAACAAGTGTGAAAAATATTTTAATAAATAAATAAATAAAATTTACATACTGGCACGTACATTGCTTCTGGCCCCACACTAGGATACTCTGTGTCCTGGGGACAAACATAAAAACATCCAAGACCTGGTTTTTTGTCCCCAGCCGGGGCTCGAACCCGGGGCCTCTTGCATGGTAGGCAGATGCGCTACCGCTACGCCACAGAGGTCGTCATGTTCGTAGGTCGAATGTTCTATCTATCATAGAACCTAGGATCGACAACCTAGAAATTTAATCGATATCCGCTAAAGACATTCGTTTTTGGCTAACCTGATTTAAAGTCCTGGACTTAGATTCCAGTCAGGAGGTTCTAAAAGAGTTACTTTATTGGGAACGTTGATGAAGCGAAGGTGATCTGTCAGGATCGTGGCAAGTGGCAGTCCCTGGTCTCTGCCTACCCCTCTGGGATACAGGCGTGACGTTATGTATGTATGTTTATTGGGAAGTAATATTTTTTTCATCATCATCATCATCAACCCATTAAGTCCCCACTGAGGGGCACGGGTCTCTTCCCTGAGGAAGATATAGACCATACTCCACCGCGGGGGCCAAGTTGGTGGAAGTTTGCAAAACTAGTTGCTGGTCTTACTGTCAGAAGTTTTCAAGCCGCTCTAAGGCCTCTGACTTGGCTTAACGACTGCCATCTATCGACGACAGCCGGCACTAACTGCTTAACGTGTCTTGCGAAGCACGGAACCGCTCGGAATAATGCCACTAGCGCTCGCGGGGGCCAAGTTGGTGGAAGTTTGCAAAACAATTTGCTGGTCTTACTGTCAGAAGTTTTCAAGCCGCTCTAAGGCCTCTGACTTGGCTTAACGACTGCCATCTATCGACGACAGCCGGCACTAACTGCTTAACGTGCCTTGCGAAGCACGGAACCGCTCGGAATAATGCCACTAGCGCTCTATGTTGCGTAATCTTTCTGATTCGAGGTGAAATTGTCTTTATTACTAACAAATATTAAATAAAGTACAATTACTGACGTAATGGCAATTATCAGGATAGTAAGACTCATCACAGAAATCAAATAAAGAGATAATTGACAAAAGAGCAAAAGAAATAAAGAGAAAGAAAGAAAGAGAAACATTTATTGCATCAACAGTCACACACACAAAACATCTAACAAATACGAAACAGACTTATCGGAGAACAATCAAAGGGTAAGGTAGTAAAGACAATTTAAACAGTTTTGTCGCGGTGTGTTTCCGTTGCTGCAAAAGGCAGCTGATTCAGCATTTTGCTGAGGGTGTGAGCCCTCAGCGCTGGTTTTCAGTCAGTACCTGATCAGTACTCTCACGAGTGTCCCAGTGCGCGGGTCGGTATGTTGCAGTTTAAATAAATATCGGTAGTACTTATGTATATTGCAATTTATATATTATAAAATATCCATAAACAATAGAATAAAAAACGAACAATATGAAATTAAGACAGCCGTCCTTGATGCGATCACATAGTCAATTGATTAGTCAAGTTAGTAATAAACGAAATACTCAATAGACAACGAATCGTCATCATCATCATCAGCCCGGTAAACCCCACTGCTGGGTATAGGCCTCTTCATTTACACGCCAACCAGCACGGTCTGGCGCTAGTCTCATCCACTAATTACACAGCTAGACAACGAATTAACGTGAAAATTTACATAATCACGGCGCTGAAGGAAGTCTTGAATTACTCTATCACAAGAAAAGAGTTTTATTTCAAGGATCGTCAAATGATGAGACTAAAAAATGTTAACGAGGTTGAGTAGCATTTTACACCAATCAACCGAACGATTTGATCCGACGGAAGGTTAACAATAATGAAGTGGCTCAGGAAGTAATTTAAGATAGTTTAGATATTGGAACGTGTAAATAAATATGCTAAATGCATATTCAAACGCTTTGATTAATGACAGAGCCCTTGATAATGATGTGCCTTGGAATTAAAATGACCCAAATATATTAATGTTAAATAAGACATGTGTGATTATAAGCTTTATTTATCATAATCATTCATTATTAATAAATCACATAATTATTAATAAAACATCTAGTTCATGATTATGTTGTGTCTATAATTATTTGATTGGTGTGTACACCTGATTCCTTCTTAAATGTATTAGGTACTCCAATCCATGCAAAGGTTGTCTGGAAGAGATCACAGCCTTAGCCTAACAAATATCTTTGTAATTTCCTTTTTTATGTACAATAAACTGTTATGTACTCTAATTAATCATAATCATTTATTTATTGCATGTCATGGTAATAGTGCTGGTGGTAATAATATTAACTAATGGTTCTTGTTCCACATGATATCTATAAAATAAGTACTATTTATGCTACAACTCACTTAAAACTCCAAATATGTGTGTATTTACATAAAGCTCCGTCTCACGCTTGCGTTTCTTTTCCTAATGACGACTTGCAGTTTATATGACAGCTATTAAGCCTCATATTTTGTTGATAATGGTCTCGGAGGACCTAAAACTTTCTCTTCTCAACCAGGCGAGGTATACAGCCATTAGGTACGGGTATATAATTGATGTCTGACCAAATCACACAATCGCTATAGGTAACGCGCTGGAGAGGATCGCGCAACAAGCTTGGAATTAATATAATTCTTCCATTAATACAGTTCTTCTTCCCAGACGGACTTACATCGACCAAATAGGGGATGTGTTAGCAAAGGGAAAGATGAAAAGTACCCGGGACCGGCGTGCGTGCATGCAACGACTTATGAACGTTGATGAAGCGAAGGTGATCTGTCGGGATCGTGGCAAGTGGCAGTCCCTGGTCTCTGCCTACCCCTCTGGGATACAGGCGTGAGGTTATGTATGTATGTATGTATGTACTTCTTCTGACTGATGTTCATCGTCATCATCCTGAGGCTATACGAGTCCTCTGCTGGACAAAGCCTTCCCCTAATGAGCTCCACAGCGGCCTGTCCTGCCCTGACTGATGTTATTAATTGTTAATATTGTTCTCGCCTTATACAGGGCGTCCCACGGCTATGCCACATTAAAGTAACTTTCCGCCTTTAATATTGTAGATTGAACATTTTACTGAAAGAAGACATTATTTAATTTCAAAACCTTTAGTATCTAAACTGTTTTCATAGCTTCCTAAGCCTTGGCGTCCTAAAAATAGGACATAACGAATAACTTTCTTAATTCACACCCAATGACTTAGTAGGAAGTCCGGAAATTTACTGTTCCAGGTCCAATATTTTCCTCACAATTTTTTGGACAACAAAAATAAATAGTTAATCTATGTAGTTTTAGAAGACTTGAAGTAGGTGTTACCTCCAGGGCTTAGGAGGGTATATTTTTAAATAATTACACGGTTGAACCGGGAATCGAACCCGCAACACGAGAAAAAAATACCCTGTAGCTTTATCACACCGATCTGAAAGCTTCATCATAAGGATTATTTTTTGCTAAATAACATACTATCAGAAATAAAAGGAAGACCATAAATTTAACATTTGAATTAAATTTCGTTCATTAACGTAAACTGATTGTTTCTAATGCTTAATTAATTTAGTAATATTGTTCTATAAGTAAAACTTCTAATTGGCCTTCTGTATGTTTACTGTTATTGTCATTCTTTGATACGTACTCTTAGTCTTCCCAATATTTAATAAATACCTCTGTGGTTATTATCTGTGAGTTTACTTTTTAAATAAATTAAAATTATCTGAAAATTGGCAACGAAGGTACGCCACTTCATTTCGTCAACTTGTTTTATTTACAGATACATAGCCTCTCTCGCATAGACACCAAAGGCCTTATAGAGCGCACCAAATCTTGTCGGAGTCGGATTCAAACGTTTGCGATAACAATTAAAATAGAAGTTATGGGATTGGAATCGTTCAGGACTTAATGCGCGTTGTAAAGGATCAGATGTGGACGATGATGATATAGAAGAAGACCGTTTCTTCCCTAGAATGATACGCGATGCAATAGAGATCCGCCGGCATCCAAATTTTAAAAGAGATCGTGGTTGGAACATACCGGTAGCATGGGAACCAGTGCTTAAGTGCATGAGACCCCCTTGCTAGAAGTGTGACTGTAGAATAAAAAATAAATTTAATTTCAATTCATAATCAGTATTTTTAAGTTTATTTAAAGTAATTAGTTTATAAATTTAATTTTAACTTCCATTACTAATAATCAATATTGTTGAAGCACTCGTGGCCTAGGCCTAGGCGATTGGAATCAATCACTCGGTTAAGAAACAACAGGCGCGGTCTGGTACAGGATGGGTGAGCATCCCGTGACTACCGCTAGTGGCATTTTTCCAAGCGCTTCCGTGCTTCGCAAGGCACGTTAAGCCGTTGGTGCCGGCTGTCATATAATGGCAGTCGTTAAGCCATGTCAGATGCCTTATGGGCGGCTTGATAACTTCTGACAGTTAGGCCCGCCACTGTCTTACAATCCTCCACCAACCCGGACTTGGCCCCCGTGGTGGAGTATGGCCTAACCTTCCTGCGATGCAGGAAGAGACCCGTGCCCCAGCAGTGGGGACATACAAGGGTGGATAGCAATATCGGCACAGTCACAACGACTGCAATATAATTGACCGCTATAAATGTAAGAGGGCTTAGGACGAGTTTTTCCAAAGTTGCGCTTGGCGTCGAGATCTTGAAGATGCATCTGTTCAAAGTACTGTGTTATAGCTAATCGGATCAGAGCGCTGTTATAGACAAGAATCTATAACGATGTAAGGGTGCAAACCTCTTTACACCATTTTTATTTCTTTTTCTATCATTTTCAAATTTTTAAATTTGGTGACACATTTCGAAATTTCCCTCATTTTCATCATTACCAAAGAGTATATAACCACTACGTTACTACTTTACCCTTGGACCAGATCTGACTATTTTACCTGCTTATCCGTTTTTATCCAGTTTTTCTGTTTTATTATAAAATATCTATTTACAAATAAAACAACACCTGAAGTCGTTCCAATTCTTATTATTTGTAAAGGATATACAACGTTCCAACGTCTTGTTACTCCATGCCTTTACCGATGACTGATTTATTGACACATCGCGTGACGGACTCTTTCCTTGATCGAATGCGTCGAAAGGAAAATGTTTTGTGATTTACACCAGCCCGCTGTTTGAGTTTCTCTACTTGAGTCTGTTCAAATGCAGAATTATGATGTTTAAATGATGATGCTATCACATCATCATCATGATTTATTGTAACCATAAATTTACAAAATGTACATATAGTTTTAAAAGACCTATTTAGAGGCTAAAAATTCCACCAATGCCGGGATTCGAACCCGCGACCTCTGGCTATCCGTGCCAGCGCTCTTACCAACTGAGCTAATGGGCGACTCACCGGCATCAGTGAAATTTCGAACCTCTTTACAACATTCTCTGTATTACGTATGTTCGAATCCCGGCATGGGTGGATCTTTAGCCTCTAAATAGGTCTTTTAAAATTGTCCTTAGCACGAGTTAGTGCATTAAAAATAATATAATAATGTACATATAGTTTTAAGGACCATTACGAACCCTGCAGGGCATAACAACATTTTGGATTAATTTACACATCTATTTAGCTTATATTACAAAAAATAATAATTCTTGTAAAAAGAGCAATGAGGTAAAGGAACAAAAATTTTACGTATCTTCTAGGAATTGTAATGCTACGAGTATACTCGTATCTTACCTCTGGCCGCAGCTGGAAATTGACCATAATATAGTGTTGTGATATTCGTTGGAGATTTCAAAATAAGCCAGTCTGCTTCGTAATTGTAGTATTAAATTTAGGTTTATCACTTGCAGGATTGAACCTCGCAATTTATTCATATTACTTTTGTATAGTATATCGATTTTCTAAAGACGCAAAAGGTAATTTATCCTTTGTGGGACTTTGTATACGGGTATACAAAAAAAATCGTCAACATTTAAAGAGTTACCACCAACGCGGCTTAAGAAATGTATTAAGCATACTCTGTGTACAAATGCTTTCGTATAAGAATTATTTGACGGATATTTATTTGGGAGATAGTAGATGAGAGCGTAACTTTGTTTTAAACGGTTCTTCTTCTTTTTCAGGCTATATTATGTAGTCCACTGCTGGACATAGCCCTCCCGTAATGTGCGCCATAGCTCCCTGTCTTCAGTTTGCCGCATCCAGCATCTGCCTGCAGTTTTTCGCAGATCTTCATCCCACCTGGTCGGAGGGCATCCTACACTACGTTTGCCGAGTCGCGGCCTCCTTTCAAGTACACGCTTACTCCAACGGTTGTCGGTTAAAACGGTTATTAAGTTGAAATTTGTTTTGAAAGGAATAATGTGTAGTTACATTGTTATCTTTTACTCCATCACGGAAGGGCGACATCTCTGCACGGCGAAGAACTTATAGTTCGACGCTACTAGTTCGAATATTCGAAATGGGACACAAGGTCGAATCACGGAAGTGTTACAGAATGGTGGTGTGAAACTAATAGCTTTGGCGTTCATTACGTAAACGTTTTGTTTTTATAGCTACCTAGCTGACCCAGCGAACTCCGTACCGCCTAACAGTCGATTCTTTAATTTTTTTTATATTTTTCTCTCCGTAAGAACCATCCTCGTACTTCAAGGAATATCCAAAAAAAAAGAATTAGCGAAATCGGTTCAGCTGCTCTCGAGATTTGCGCTTACCAACACATTTAGCGATTCATTTTTTATATTATAGACTAGCTGACCAAGCGAACTTCGTACTGCCTAACAGACGATTCTTTATTTTTTTTTCTCGCCGTAAGAACCAACCTCGTACTTCAAGGAATATTCTAAAAAAAGCATCAACGAAATCGGTTCAGCTGCTCTGGAGATTTACGCTTACCAACACATTCAGCGATTCATTTTTATATTATAGAGATAACTTTTTTTGACTTTTATAATTGGTCTTACCTAGAAATAATTCGTATCATTTACAGCGTTCCAATAAAACTCTACATATTATGTATGCATCAATTTACATTGTTTCTTTATCACCGTATTACTGTATTATTCTATTACCGTCTGTTATGAGCATAACTCTGTACGTATTTCGGTATCTCACCGCATATCTACGACGAAAGTCACTACGCCATGACTAGTGCACTTGCCGTGAAATTCTTATAGACGTAGCACGTAACTGGATCGTATCAGTATTAAAAGAAATCTACGTGTTGTCGAAGTGACGCAAAATTTGAATAACGCCGGCTTCTCAATCGGAAGGTCGTGGGTTTGAATCGCGGGATGTACCAATGACTTTGTTTTCTGAAAAAACCTATTCAGAGGCTAAAAATTCCACCCATGTCGGGTTTCGAACCCGCGACCTCAGGCTGTCCGTGCCAGCGCTATTTCTTTTATTTTTTTTCTTTATTTTTAGCCTCAAAATAGGTCTTTAACATGTCGGGTTTCGAACCCGCGACCTCAGGCTGTCCGTGCCAGCGCTCTCTCTTTTATTTTTTTTCTTTATTTTTAGCCTCAAAATAGGTCTTTAACATGTCGGGTTTCGAACCCGCGACCTCAGGCTGTCCGTGCCAGCGCTCTTTCTTTTATTTTTTTTCTTTATTTTTAGCCTCAAAATAGGTCTTTAACATGTCGGGTTTCGAACCCGCGACCTCAGGCTGTCCGTGCCAGCGCTCTTTCTTTTATTTTTTTTCTTTATTTTTAGCCTCAAAATAGGTCTTTAAATTTTCCTTAGCACGTGTTAGTGCATTAAATAATAATATAATACAATTGTGAAGTTGTAGTAGCAATACCACTCGCTAAAGACGAAAGAAACACATAAGTGATGTTTATTTTATAATTGTTTCACAAACATCAAGACGGATAAAATATGTGAAATCGAAAAAAAAAATCATAATATCCTTAGCACGCATTAGTGCATTAAAAAAAGAGTATTAAATCAAGACGGACTATGTATTTAATGTGCGATGTATGAAATAATTAATTGTAAGTTTCATAAATATTTTTTAGCCTATAAATATCCCACTGCAGGGCAAAGGCCTTCTCTCAGAGAGAGAGAGAGAGTCAGAGAGAGAGAGAGAGAGTACGGATGTTCAATAGACAGCCTTTCACAAAGCCTCGAATATTATTTTTTTAAATAAAGTTCAAGGTCTGTACGCGTCAAGTTACGTCCTTCAGTTATCGTATGTTTTAATTCACCTCTCGTTAACTCGAGGAAAAGTTAACTATTCCAGATCTAGGCCAGATAGTTTTGTGACTCGAGACAGACCCTTTCAAGGTTCAACGACTTTTGCATACATTTAATATCTTTATGTTCTCTTTGAGGAGAACATCGTGCAATGTGGTTCATGTTTGTTTGAGTAATTTCGACGAGTGACTCAAACTTTACTGACAACTTGTCTTTTATTATCAACGTCTGCAAATGATAGTAATGTTAGTAAAATGTACTCTGAAAAATTGATAATTTTTGTGTATGTAAGTAAATTAATGATTTTTTAAATTGTCCTTAGCACGGGTTAGTGCATTAAAAAGAATATATAATCATGTGGGTACAGCAATATCATTCCGATGTAAAACCTAACTGCAAAGTAGGTACTCGGGGCTGCAAGTGATGCAAATTACTTCAGCCATATCTTGCTGCCTGTACGTAATACAGAGAGTATTGTAAAGAGGTTCAAAATTTCACTGATGTCGATGGTCGCCCATTAGCTCAGTTGGGAGAGCGCTGACACGGTTAGCCAGAGGTCGCAGGTTCAAGTCCTAGCATGGTTGGAATTTTTAGACTCTTAATAGGTTTTTAAAATTGTCCTTAGCACGGGTTAGTGCTTTAAAAAGAATATAAGTAAATTAATAATAATATCAAGACAGAACATCGTGCAATGTGGTTTACTACAGTTGAAGTAATGTTGACAGACTGACTCAAATTGACAATATGACTTAAATTATGTGTAATGAGAATGATCGTGACTTCAGAGACCAGGTTACTCAGCTGTTCTATGAAGATAGAGAACACTTTCTTGTACATAAAAATGAAAATTACGCACATATTTTAACCTAAGAGCGCAGACGGCAGCTTTATCATGAAAGGTGATCTCTTCCAGACTAACTCTTTATGTATTCTTTTGACCTAGACTTTACTGTTGTTGATATCAACCTTTTGTACGAGCATATCCCCACTGCTGGGGCACTGGGGTCTAATCCCCCTACATCGCAGGAAGATTAGACCATACTCCACCACGGGGGCTAAGTCCGAGTTGGTGGAGGATTGTAAGACAGTGGCGAGCCTTATTGTCAAAAGTTTTCAAGCCAATCATAACGCCTCTGACATGGCTTAACGACTGCCATGTCAAGACAGCCGGCCGACGGCTTAACTTGCCTTGCGGAGCACGGAAGCGTTCGGTAAAATTCCACTAGCTGTAGTCACAGGATGGTCACCCATCCTTCACCTGACCGCCCCTGTGGTTGCTTAACTCAAGTGATTGATTCCAATCACTCTGTTTAACTAGGCCACATACTAGAACACTGTAATTTATCGAGTTATAAGCGACAAATGTATTAAATTATATTGAGAGACGTAAAGAAAAAAATCGTACAAAAACGAGACCCTATAGTATGTTTTTTAATTCGCTTGTGTCGCTGGTAATCCTGGGAGAAATAAAAGGACTTTTTTTTATTAAAATATATTTTTTACAAAAGACCTTAAGACGAATTATTAGGGCAGTGTCTTTTTTACATTCGTTTTTGAGTATTTTAGCATTACGCTATTATTCATTAAACAGATAAATAAACATTATACAAAACATCACTAGAATCGTGGTAACATCGACTTCATAGACTACATACATAAACACATTAGTTTATAGTTATTTTATACATAATAAAAACTTATTTTAAGCACTACGAAAACAAATAAAACCTTTTTCGACTTGCGAGAGTGCGATCTCTTATTTCACAAATAACGAATGGCACTCCCGATTTTGGTATCACACTTATGGCAACTTAGTGAATTATTTACTTCGAATTAAATTAGAACAGGAAAGGCACAGATGGTCGGTCGTAGTAATACCCTTGATCGGGAACGTAAGGCGCTCTGGTGGTTGAGGGAGGGAGGTACGTCGGTGGGGGAGGCGGCCTTCTGGTCGTGGTGGGGGGAAGGTAGGTTGAAGGTGGGGGCGGTGGCGGCCTGGTTGGGTAGGTGAAGGGAACTTGAGGCGTGGGGTAATTATACCCAGTCGTTCTATCAACGTTCAAGATGGTCGAGTAGGTGGGAGCAGGGGTAGTTGAGGGGGGGATGTAAACTGGTGCACTGGTCGTCGAGGGAGGAATGTATGGTGCTCTTGTAGTAGAAGGGGGAATATATGGTGCCCTGGTAGTCGAAGGGGGAATGTATGGAGCTCTGGTAGTTGAGGGCGGTATGTATGGGGCTTGCGTGGGATACGTGAAGACTACTGAAGGCTTGGGGTAACTGTAGCCAGTAGTTGGGGGAGCGCGGGTAGTTGTGGTCGTTGGTGGCAGATAGGTCGTGGGCGGTCTGGTCGACGGAGGTAAGTAGGTCGGCGGAGGGGGAGCTTTCGTGGTCGAGGGGGGAAGATAAGTCGAAGGAGGTGGCCGTCTAGTAGTCGTTGGATACGTGAAAGGCACTGACGGCGTCGGGTAGTTGTAACCAGATGTTCTGTAGATTGGCAGTAAAGTGGAGTAGGTCGGTGGTGCCCTGGTGGTTGGTGGTAAATATGTCGATGGCGGAGGTGCAGGTCTTCTGGTAGTTGATGGGGGTAAGTATGTCGGTGGAGGCGGAGCTCTAGTCGTTGTCGGAGGTAAGTAAGTGGATGGTGGCAGTGGTCTTCTAGTAGTTGTGGGATACGTGAATGGGTTTTGAGGCTTTGGGTAATTATAGCCCGTAGTTCTGTCCACCTCTAGAATAGTAGAATAGGTAGGGTAAGGAGTAGTCGTTGGGCGTCTGGTGGTCGGTGGGGGAGGAGCCCTGGTTGTTGACGGGGGGAGGTAAGTTGAAGGGGGAGGCCGTCTTGTAGTGGATGGGGGTAAATACGTAGAAGGCGGTAGTGGCCTTCTAGTTGTAGTAGGGGATGTGAATGGAATTTCTGGCTTAGGATAGCTGTAGCCAGTAGTCCTGTTAATATCTAGGATAGTTGAGTAAGTAGGAGCGGGAGTAGTTGGTGGCCTTGTTGGGGGAGGTGTTCTCCTGGTTGTTGGCGGGGGTGGTGGGGGTGCTCTGGTGGTGGGAGGTAGATAAGTTGTGGGCGGTCTTGTACTTGGTGGGAGGTAAGTTGATGGTGGTGGTCTTCGGGTAGTGGTGGGATAAGTGAACTGAACGGAAGGTGTGGGGTAGTTATATCCTGTGGTTTTGTATGTTGTTCGAGGTGTGGTAGATGGTAGTAGATAGGTAGTCGGGGGTCTCGTTGAAGGAGGTAGGTAGGTTGGTGGAGGGGGAGCTTTGGTAGTGGACGGCGGGAGGTAGGTGGATGGCGGAGGCCTTCGGGTGGTAGTGGGATACGTGAACGACACCTGTGGTGTGGGGTAGTTGTAACCAGTGGTTCTGTAAGTTGGTAGCAAAGTGGAATAGGTTGGTGGTGGTCTGGTCGTAGGAGGAGGTGTTGGTCTTGGGGTTGTAGTGGTCGGTGGGAGGTAAGTTGACGGAGGTAGAGGTCTTCTTGTTGTTGAAGGAGGTAGATAACTTGGCGGAGGTGGGGGCGGAGCTCTGGTCGTTGAGGGAGGGAGGTAAGTTGAAGGGGGCGGCCGTCTAGTGGTCGTAGGGTACGTAAACGGGTTTTGAGGCTTGGGGTAGCTATAACCCGTTGTCCTGTCAACGTCTAAGATGGTCGAGTACGTTGGAGCTGAGGTCGTTGATGGCGGTATATACGGCGCTCGAGTAGTCGAGGGCGGAATGTATGGGGCTCTTGTCGTCGAGGGAGGAATGTACACCGGCGGTCTGGTCGTCGAAGGAGGAATGTACAATGGCGCTTTAGTCGTTTGAGGGGGGAATGTGAAGGGCACTTTGGGCGTCTCGTAGACGTAGCCTGTGGGCTGTGGCGGTGGTGGCGTGGGCCTCGGGTACTGGTAGCCTTGGGTGGGGGGCGGAGGGGGAGGTTGTGTCGGCGGGGGAGGGGGAGGACGCGTCGGCGGCGGGAACGGTACTCGTGGCGTTTCATACACGTAGCCGTTGTCTGGCCTGGGATACTCGTATCCGGGCGTCACGGGCGGTCTGCTTGGCGGGGGGAAGGGCACGTTGGGTTTCGGGTAGAAGTACCCGTCTTCGTTCAAGTCAGCGCGTATTGGTGAGCCGAGGAACGCATAGTTCTGGTTCGAGAAGCTCGGTATCGCTGGCTCGGCCTTGCACGTGTGGTAGAGCGCGAGCAGCACCACTGCTAGGTGCAGGGACAGCCTCTGTGAAAGAGAGAAAGATGGATTGGTTAGAGTCGAGGGTACCTTCAATATATATACGCGAACTACATCGTATTCCGGAATGATGAGGTGCCGATGTTAACGAGGAGACTGTGCCCCAAGATACAATTTAATTACGTTTGGGGTTTAGAGTTATTTTATAAATTGATAAGTTTTGTTCTGCTCTATCATATTTTTGTTTCATTCTTGTTAGTCTTTAACACAATAGCTAATAGTAACGGTATGTAAGTGTATTATTATTAAGTATAAGTATGTATCAATTTTCAAATTTGCACTGGCTACCCGTCTTTCTAATTTCCTTCAGCAACTTTCTATCGTAATGTTGTCTGGAAGAAAATGCTTTTAGCAATTGTTTTGTATTTGTTGTTTTTCCAGTGTACAATAAAGAATATTCTTATCTTATCTCAATTTCAAGGCATGCATTATGTATGACGACCATTCATAGGATATTACATGAACATTTGTCTGTAAAAAAAATTTGTTCGCGTTGGATCCCGCACAACTTAACTCAGGATCAAAAAGATGCTCGCGTCGAATGGTGCAAGAAAACCTTAAAAAAATTCAGCGGAGGCGACAAAAAATCTTTTTAATATCTACACAGGTAACGAATCCTGGATCTACACGTACGTACATCACCACTGTACAGCTCATTTTCAGCTACATTGTTTTATTTTCAACTCTCTTTGTTGTCTGCCCGTCTTAACAGACAGACAACCAAATAATTGTTATCATTTTTACAAGTAATTTTTGAGTTTTTTTTTATAAATTTTTAGTACCAGGTTTTTCAATGTTTCAACATTGAAAAAAATATATTAATATTTTTGATTTGAAAGACAAATACACAGTGAATTATGAGGTTGGTACCAAACCCCAAAACAAAAAAAAAACTCAAAAATTACTTGTAAAAATGATAACAATTATTTGGTTGTCTGAATGTCTGTTAAGACGGGCAGACAACAAAGAGAGTTGAAAATAAAACAATATACCATAGACTCTTGAAGCTATTTATTAATATTTTAAGTAAGGGCCCCTTATCGATATCAACCATTTGTATGTCCCCGCTGCCGGAGCACGGGTCTCCAGCAGCGGGGACGTACTAGGTGAGGCCCCACTCCACCACAGGGGCTAAGTCCGGTTGGTGGAGGAGGCTCCATATTATGGCCAGTCCGATCCCGCATCTATCTATGTACTTTGCACTTACATTTGTCTGGCCGATTTCATCCATTGATAGAACCTAGTTTACTTTCTCCTATAAGCTTTATAATAACATTGCTACACATCCGTCAAACGAAACTACCTATTCTTAAACGAATTCCAGACGACATATTAGCATAATACGACGTCATAATAGCAGCTGAACGGATGCAAGTTCATCAATCAAACTAAACCTACAGATTTAGCTTCTGGTTATGTAGTTATCATACCAGCTTCAAGATCACGGAGGTCACCATTTGGTTCAGATCCAAAACTCCATGCCAAGGTCAATGCGGACTCGTAGAGAAAAATTACAGAATAATATTTCAATTTATCATTTTGTTCGACTTGAGGTCGGGGTCAAGGCCTACTCTAGCACCATGCGTATAAATAAAAAATTGTTACGAAGTTTTTAGGTTACACGCGACGGTAGACCAGTGGGTCAAACAGATTAGATTCTCAGTGCGGGCATGTAATTTGTTTTCTAAGTTATGCACATTTGTGCTATAGTAGCAATACCACTCGCTAACCGCGAAGGAAAACACTGTGAGGAAACCCGCAGTTAGTTAAATCCACACGTGGCGTTCCTCCTTACTATTATTGCTTTCTGATTATTCTACGTATGTATGTAATTATTTACTCATTAATGTAAAATAAAGAACACCTAATACATAATATGTTATATTAAGGCCCCACAAAATCAATTACTTGCTTTGACTGTGGGAGCAGTCTCGGTTAAAATAGTTTTACCACACAACAGCAATTTTACATAAGAATTGCACAATAACACTTTCTGATAATAAGGATTTGATATCAACCCTCTGTTTGTCCCCACTGCTCTGGCACGGGTCTCTTCCTGCATCGCTGGAAGGTTAGGCCATACTCCACGACGGGGGCTAAGTCCGGGTTGGTGGAGGATTGTAAGACAGTGGGGGGGCTTACTGTCAGAAGTTATCTATATATAAGTTAGCAAGCCCCATAGGCCTCTGACATCGCTCAACGACTGTTATTACATGACAGCCGGCACCAACGGCTTAAGGGGCCTTGCGAAGCATGGAAGCGCTCGGAAAAAATAGTCACGGGATGATCACCCATCCAACACCTGACCGCGCCCGTTCTTGTAAGTATTGATTCCAGTCACGCAGCCACGACTGCTTCATTAAGACAATAAGAATATGTATTTTAATTATATTTTTGTTATTTTTTTAAACTAAGCTAAGCTTACACATTATGCCGAGATCGTGAGTAGGCCCCGTAGTACCGCGAAATATTTTTACGTCCAGTGTGCATCTACTCCAAAATTGAATAGATTTGCGTAAATTCTCATAATAGCAAAGTTTTGCAACGTTTGATGATGCTTGATGATTAACATGTTGTTTGATGAATGAGCTCGTTATATTAAGTTGTTAACCCAACACCTTGTACGGTATGCATTGACTTTTGATTGCAGTCGTTTATGTCATTCACATTTATCCGTTTTAGTTACAGTAACGAGTGTGTATCTGAAATGGTCTGGGCTACATTTTCTTGTTTAACTATCACTCTGCGATACGGTCGAAAGGCCGGAGTGCTTAGTGCGAGTTTTTTAACTACTCGATCGCGTTAACGTAAACTCGTATTTCTATGGCATCGAGGAAGCGCCACCTAGCGACAAGTATGGAAATTAAAATTGCTGAGTGCGAGTTGTAATGGTTTACGTCGAGAAGTGAACACGTTTGCCAGGCAAAACACGAATAAACGCGAGTGCGAGTTGTTCTGTGACAGCGTTTTGCCAGTTCGAACGGTTAACTTACTCATACTCAATGCTCGATTAACGCGGTAGTAAAGTTATTCGTTTGGATCTGTCAAACTCGCACTAAGAACTCAGTGCAGGTGATAGTTTCTAATTGGGAAACAATAATTTGTACTTTAGGATTTTTATTTGTGTTTGATAACAAACTGAATCTCTATTACAGTAAGTAATAGGATTCACAATAATACCTAATCATATATTATAATTTTACTTCACAACACAAGGAATAAAATAAACTACATAAACTAGGTATCTAAATAAAAATCCATAGATATAAATAGGTAGTATACAAATCCTGCCTACCGTGCAAGAGGTCCCGGGTTTGAACCCCGGCTGGGGACAAAAAAAAACTCCAGGTCTTGGATGTTTACATGTTTTTGATGTCGCTGTTTCTGGTTCCCATGACATAGGGTATCCTAGTGTGGGGCCAGAGGCAAAGTATGTGCCAGTATGTTAATGTTATGTTATATCAGGTCAATGTCACGATAGAGATAAATAACAAATAACAACAACTTTCACACAACACAAATCACTTGCCCTGGTTCCAAACTAGAAACCCTGTATTACGGTAATCAGGCAAGGACGTCACAAACATGAAAACACACCCAGACTGAGACCACTTGTACAGATGTACGGCGACCCCAAGTGGTAATCAAACCCACGACCTATGGCTTGGTAGCTAAGCGCCTTAACGCCTAAACCAACGAGGCAGTCCGAGATAATGCTCTTGCAAACGGTTCTTGAAGACACTGGTAGTGGGACTAGCGTATGTGTTAATCAATCAAATCGTTCAAAACATTTTTTTGTCATAAACTACATGTCGTATTCATGACATGGAAAAAAATGTATCTCTATGTTTTACCCACAGGGCATACAAATATTTTACGTTAACATAATTATCTGGCATGCATTGCATGCAGTACGTTTTATTGACATCAATTGCTAGTATTATCGTGTTAAAAATTGCAATAAAATCGTTGATGTAATGGGTATTGTGATGTCAATTGATCAATAAAGAAGATTCAAGACATGTCAAAATGGTGAAAAGTTTTTTAATTAAAAATTAAATTAAAAATTTGAAAAAAAAATGTTAATAAAAATTCTAAAATGATATCGTTAAGACATTTGTTTAATATTGTTAAAAAAATTCTTAACTGTCTAAATCGTGATCAACCCTTGTGTCCCCACTGCTGGGGTAGGTACGGGTCTCTTCCTGCATCGCAGGAAGGTTAGGCCATACTCCACCACGGGGGCCAAGTCCGGGTTGGTGGAGGATTGTAAGACAGTGGCGGGCCTTACTGTCAGAAGTTATCAAGCCGCCTATAAGGCCTCTGACATGGCTGTCTAAATGTTTTAAAAATATTAATACTCGTACAGAAGCCGATGCCTTAGTGAGTGATTTATAAAACGTCAAAGTGTTAAAACAGCTACGTGGAGTTTAAAATATTAATCGAAAAAAATCAATTGCACGAAACACTAGAATGGTATTCAATTAACTTAAAAAAGTCTAACATTTCAATAACGCGTTAACGATGTATGCGTTCGCGACACGCTAGGTTCTTAACGACAAGCATCCTAATTTAGTTTTTAAACGAAATGTTGGTATGAAAGAAAATGCACAAGCGTTACGATAACAGTGTTATCTATTCCTCTGCTCTTCAAAAAAAGTTACCACGCAAATTTACGATACTAAACTGATGTATTTTATGTATAAAAAAAGTTTAAGAGTATTTTCTTTCTTTACAGAATAATAAATACGTATGTAGGTACCTATTTATGTACGTAAGATAGGGATATTTAAGTACCCATGTATTATGAATGCTCGTGTATTTCGTTTTGCCCTCTCTGCCTCCCTTATTTTAGTAGACACCTAGCATACATACATAGACTACATTTATTCATAAAATTATAAATATACTGTGAAACACCATCGAATTTACCACATTCGATAAAATAGGTGTGTCTTTCGAAATATATCGAACAGTACCTACTATGAATGGATACAAGTTACAGCGCTTCTTATTAAAATAAAAAGTGAAAATCCTAAATAGCTCTTTAACTGATATTATAAGGATATCCTAACAAATATTCGATTTCTTGGCAAGATTAAATTTCAAATTGCTCTCCTATAGAGTTGATATAGAGATCTATAGAGAAATAATTTTCGAGTTGTGTTGTTTCAAACAACTTTATTACAATTCGGTCAAATAACGCCTGTAAAAAAATATGTTGCTAATTGCGACTTTGATAAAAATTGCTATGAAGATTTGTTCAGGCGTTTTGCGATTTCGTGAAATAACATGATATAATACATACACACAAGCTAGGAATCCTGAGATCATGGTAACGAGACAAGGTCATCACAAGGGTGACGCAGAAGGAGCAGACGACAACCAATATGAAACAGACGGACTCAATTGAAAACCAGAGATAAGTATGTATTTAAATACCTGTCAAGTTAGGTATAAAATATAAACATTCGTAAGCACATCGGTATCTTATTTTGAGTGCATTACGCGAAGAGGCTCAAGGTTTACTGGTCAAGTACAGCGGTGTCGCGATGAACTTTGAACTTTACTGCATCGAGGTGGGTGGATCGATTTTAATCCTTATTAGGGCATAGCTAGGAAGAATTTCCATAAAATTTCGGGGCTTAATTATATGTTTTATTTTTCACTGTGGCCTTATAAAGGGTTTCTTGGTTTGTGATCTTGAAACTTCTCTGCAATTAATTGATCGAGATCATTACGACAGTGTGACAATGTCACACTGCCAAAAGATGGTCAGAGTGGAGTCTTTTTGCAACATTGCTTGCTTTCTCCACAGTAAGGTCAACCGGAAAGCAGCTTCTTATATTGTGCATCGACATTATTTACCGACTGCTTCGTTGGCCTAGCGGTTATGGCGCTTAGGTACCAAGACAGAGGTCGTGGGTTCGATTTGGACTTGGGGCCGCTGTACAGTCTATTTATCCTTACCTACTTGTCCAATTTAGTAAACAAGATTCTACCGGTAAAGTATGACTTTTTAGTGGAAAACTGCTATATTCCCATAAATGAAGTAAACGGGGACACTATTTTAGATAACAAGTTGCCACATTTATAAACAAAGTTCATGAACTTGCGAGAAAATTTTTGGCATGAAATGTCAATTTTGAGGTTAGAATCTTGTTTACTAAATTGGACAAGTAATGATAAATAGACTGTATATTTGTTGGTGTGTCTCAGATAGATAGATAGAATATTCTTTATTACATGTACACCAGGGATTGCAGAAGAGACATAAAAATATCAGTACACTACAAGTGGCGGCCTTATTACTAAAAGTCACAGTTACAGTCTAGTGTACTTTCATATTTGTGACGTCCTATTCTGGTTACCATAGTAGGTACAGGTACAGGGTATCCATGGGACCAGGTCAAGTGATTGTATTGTATGAAAGTTACTCTTCTTCTTCTTCAGGCTATATTAGTCCACTGCTGGACATAGCCCCCCCCCCCTAATAAGCGCCATTATTATTATTGTTTATGAACGAAGAAATTTAGTTTATAAAATCCATAATGTGTAGTGCTTACGAAAGGTTTAGTTCAAAAACTGTTCTTGTCACGGTTTATTTATTTGAGATCCTGATATTTTTGCTCGTACCTATGTCCTTTGCATTTAGTAGGTAGGTAAGTAAAATTACCTGCTATGACAAATTCACAAATAGTAACTTCCCTTTCAGTTTATTTAACGATGAACACTTGTATATTACGAGGTTTGCTCAAAGATGCGCATCTTTGAGCAAACCTCGTTGTAGACATAATAGGAGTCCATAGATGTACGACACAGTTGCAATAGTGGGTGACCTCCTTAAATTACGGACTCCTTATGATTTTATCCGCCCACTATTCGAGGTCCCCCCAAATACCGACTCGGTTTTACATCGTTTGGCCAAGACGTATAATTTGGAGTCGTCGTGTTATGAATAAAACTTCGCCACTTTGTTGTGTGACACTTAACACGTCGTACTGTTCGCGTCATTGGCGCATAATTTGACAGTTTAGATATAACTTGACCGAATTGTAAAACTCAATGTCGATCGGGGACTGCCAGAATGATAATATCACATGATGTTGTTCGCTTTAAGTTAAAGTAAATTGGAATATTAAAACACTAAAAGACCGTAATTCTAACAGTACGAAAAGTAATATAGATCAGAGTAACTTTTCACGTATAGAACTGTGTGCGGAGGCGAAGTGATTAGGTACTAAGCTCTGCCGTATGCAGTATGATACCGCATTTCAGAGGATATCCTTACTAACCATTGGCCAATAAAACAACAGATATTGTCCATAAAGAATACACAGAGCATTGCTAAAAAGAGTCCAATCTGAGCGTTGCATAGTGTACATACGTCTGTACACTAAGCGCTTGGGGGATTGCGCGCGCCGGTTTGTTAGTGTACAGACGTATGTACACTAAGCGCGTGACGGGTTAAAACACTAATAGACCGTACTTCTTACCGTACAAAAAGTAATATAGATCTGAGTAACTTTTGTTTGACGTATAGAACTCTGTGCGAAAGAGAAATGATTACTTAGCTCTGCCGTATGCAGGTTACCGCATCTCAGAGGATATCTGATACGTGACAGTGATATTGACCCACACAATTATACGATACGACGAAGTTCAGTACCTAGTAATTTCGTTTTTTCACAAATTTATACGTATAGTATTTTCTAAGACGGCCTCTGTGGCGCAGCGGTAGCGCATCTGCCTACCATGCAAGAGGTCCGGGTTCGATCCCCGGTTGGGGATAAAAAAAAAACCCCAGGTCTTGGATGTTTACATGTTTGTGATGTCGTTGTTTCTGGTTCCTACGACACAGGGTATCCTAGTGTGGGGCTAGAAGCAATGTATGTGCCTGTATGTAAATGTTATGTTATGTTAAGGTTCACACGAGCACTAGACATAATTAAAACTGTAACGGATTTATGCTCGTTTACTACATTATTGTAAAAATGTAATAAACGAGCATAAATCCGCATAAAAACAGTTTTCATGAAATTTATCCGTGAAAAGTTACATAATCAAGGCGCAGAAGTCTAATTACGCGCATCAAATCCTGACCGACTACATTGGCCAGATTTTTAAAACTGGGGCAGAGGAAAAGCATTATTTCTGTATAATTATTAAGCCAATTTACGAGCGCGTTTTTTAAAATATTAAGACCATTAGGGGGCCAGTTTCTGAATTGAGAATTTTGCGAAGTATATACTTAACTGCAGTGCTGTCTCTTCGAATTGCTCAGCAAAGAGCGTGACAGAATGTTACCTAAGTGCTTACTTAGTGAAATTCTCAATTCAGAATCCGGCCCTTAGTGTAGCAAGTTTTGACATGTTTTTAGGAAATAAGTTGCAGGAATAGTTTTTTTTTAATTTTATGTAAAACCTTTATTTTTGCTATGAAAATAAAAACATTGTAAATTTTCTAAAGTTTGATGGGCTTTACAGGAAAAAGTATAAAACAGCGTTAATGTATATTTTCTGATTATTTGCAGTGCTAATTTTATTAGTCTGCTTATTTGTGAAATAATTTATTTGATGTAAAATTTATTTCATCTCTAATGTGCAATAAAAAATATCCCCTTTCTCAATAACTTTACTAAGATTCTCAGACGCAACAAAGGTTGAAGGTTAAAGGTCAAGGTCAATTTTATCATTAAAACCTCTCACAATCATTACGCATATCGTATATTGATTTAAATGGATCGTCAGTCTAGCGATATTACGTCTGAATACCATGTCAGAGGTTATGGGTTTGATTCCCACTCGAGTCCGCCGCAAATTTGTACACATGGCTTCAGTCCTCTTCTTCTTCAGGCTATATTATGTAGTTTACTGCTAGACATAGCCCTCCCCTAATGAGCGCCATAGCGCCCTGTCTTCAACTTGCCGCATCCAGCATCTGCCTGCAGTTTTTCGCAGATCGTCGTCCCACCCGGTCGGTGGGCGTCCTACACTACGTTTGCAGAGTCGCGGTCTCCACTCAAGGACACGTTTACTCCAACGGTTGTCGGTTCTTCGCGAGACATGGCCAGCCCATTGCCACTTCAGCTTGCTGGCTTCAGTCTAGGTGTATTAATTTCTATGTTTGTAACGTCCTTGCCAGGTTACGATAGCACAGGCTATCCTAGTTTGCGATAAGAACAAGTAATTTTCGTGTGAAAGTTACTTATTTGTTCGTACTAATATGCCAATTAGTTAGTTATCTAGTTCAATCCGGTAAGTCATCATAGCATATTGATATTTTTATATGCGGGTGATGTCTTACGTTGTAACAGAAATGTAAAGGTCGACCTGCTGTCGGCTGTACAGTGTATCCAGTTTTGATACCATCTAAAAGACAATCAACAAAAACTGTATAATTAAAGAACGTAGCTACTCGTAGGAGTGCCATCTTATTTATTTAACGCTTGCAAACTATTATTTAAATTAATATGATTTCGTATTCGAAGGCTTCGCTAGCTATTTTACTGCGAATACTTGACACTGCCGCCAAGGCTCCGATGGAATAACTTTTCCTAATGACTCAGAAAGACATTGAAAGCATTGCGTAACTATGTACGGTAAACAAATTAGTTTACACAAATAAATGTAAAGATGACATGACGAGCAGAAGAGCAGCACATACATACATAACCTAACGCCTGTATCCCAGAGGGATAGGCAGAGACCAGGGACTGCCACTTGCCACGATCCTGACAGATCACCTTCGCTTCATCAACGTTCATAAGTCGTTGCATGCACGCACGCCGGTTCCGGGTACTTTTTATCTTCCCCCTTGCTAATACATCCCGCCTGGGACGTCTATTCTGGGACGATATTTGTTTCGAACAGCACCGTACTTCCTAATTGAGTTCTGATATTTATACATTTTTCATCCATTTTTTTAAACGACTTCAAAAAAAGAAGAGGGTTTAATTCGACGCTTATAGAACTTTTTTTTACTAAAGCTAGCAACATTTTATAATACAAACAACCGAGCTGCAAATATGTATGTACGCATTTGTAGCAAGTATTCCGCCATTTCTTCTGTTTGAGTACATTCTTATTACTCCTTTTATCTTCGAGAGTCCCAAAATATATATCTGAAGAAATTTTGAACGAATCAAGATGTGTTTATATCGAATAGAATGATTCCAACAATGTAGCGTAGATATTTCAAACGTCGGGGCCAAGTCAGGATTGTAGGATTGTAAGACAGTGGCGGGCCTTCCTGTCAGCTCCTTCTTGCCTCTGACATGGCTTAACGACTGCCATTACATGACAGCCGGCACCAACGGCTTAACATGCCATGCGAAGCATATAAACGCTCGGAAAAAATGCCACTAGCGGTAGTCACGGGACGGTCACCCATCCTTCACCTGACCGTGCCTGTTGTTGCTTAACTCAAGTGATTGATTCCAATCACTCTTTTTGACTAGGCCACGAGCGCTTCATGAGGTACCTATTTATATTATTGAGATAAAGCCCTGAGAAGATTTATTAGATCGAAGGTTGTGCGGTAAAACATTAAATATTAATCAATATCCAAAGATCATAAGCTGGTCAAGAGTGTATCTTAATTTGCTGACATTGTTATAGGCAAAAATAAACATCATTCGACTTGTCAGAAGTCATTATGGAAAACATGACCCAACAAATACGCCCTTGAAATGTGTTGCTGATTATTTGATAACTTCTACTTGGCATTTCGTCTCAGAACTTAAATATTAATGTTCTTGTTTATAAAAAAAGACACACAATCCTTTAAAACCAGGGTTCGAAGGATAATTATCCGCGATAATTATCTTAATAATTATCATGATAATTATCTTGATAAAAATAGCTCGATAAATATCAATTGATAGTAACAAAAATTTTGTTTATGCAAAGCAAACAAAACCAAGCAGCAAGATCTTAGTTGGCTATTAGGATTTTGTCAACAAATAAGTTCTACTGTAGCTACAGCAGCAAAACAGCCAATGGAAGTAGAATCAACATCGGATGAAGATATTCATCCGATGTTGACAAAATGCCATATTTAGAATGTTGAATCTGATGGACAGTTTTTACTTTAATTAATGTTAATTTGTGTTGGATTTTATATAAAAATTATATTTTTTTTTTGTTAGAATTGGCCAAATTATAATGTATTTGTTATGAAACAATATAGCAAATTAATTTCTTGCATGAGTGATAATTATCCGATAATTATCAGATAATAATCGGATAATTGTCAAACAGCGTAATTATCTTGATAATTTCGAACCCTGCTTAAAACACACCAAAAACGCTTCCTAAAATATTCTTTAGATTTTAATTTTGACGATTTTATAGGGATAAAATGTTACCACAGATTATATAAACAGACTCTAAAGAGTGCTGTCGAGAAATTCAGTTTTTATAAATGAGTCTGTAAGACACTATGATTGATGTTCGCTCGATCCAATGACTGTTTTGTCAAAAAATCGGTTGTTTTAAGGTTGTCTATTACGTCATAGATAAAACCAAAATAAGCCGACCAGCATCACTAATCTATTTCGTACAGAATTCAATTTAAATGGCTGCTTACTACTTTAAGTATCGACATCAACACATGTATGTCCCCACTGCTGGGGCACGGTTAGGCCATACTCGACCACGGGGGCCAAGTCCGGGTTGATGGAGGATTGTAAATCAGTGGCGGGCGGGAAAAAGTTGTCAAGACCTCTGACATGGTAAGTCTAGTATGTTTCTTACAATAAGTCCGAGTTAAGTAAATTAATCAAATCAAATCAAGCACTTTCATTTCAACGTAAAGAATTTACGTTATCTTTGCTTAATGTCAATATAAAATGTTATAACTTCAATATTCAATAGCCAAAGATCATAAGCATGGTTGTCTGGAAGAAATCGCTTTTAGCAATAAGGCCGCCAATTGTACTATGTACATTCGTAATTATTTTGTATTTGTTGTTTTTCCAGTGTACAATAAATAATATTCTTATCTTATGTTATAATAACTTCCACACCACACAATCTCTTCTCCTGGTCTCAAACTAGGATCCCGTTTGCTATAGTGACCTGTCACTGACTGAATAAATTTTAACAAATGAAGTGCGGCTGAGTATATCGCTAGAAAACCTGAGTGTCTAAGGTGTTCAAATACCTCAGCGCTTGAAATTGCCAATCCGCCGTGGGCACGAGGAGTAATTAAGCCCGCTTTCTCTCTCTCTCCCTCTTTCTCTCTCGGAGTGATGGACTGTCAATTGTCAAACTCTGACATCTTATTGTCACAGAACGCGTGATTCGTGCCATCGTAGATATTACCCAAGCATGACCCAGCCAGCCAACCATATCACACCACAGTTAGTTAACATGATACGTACATTTAAGAAATGTGACAAATGATATAAAAACGATTTCATCTTACATGACAAATCACATACATAGACTTATCTTATAAGCATTGTTTCCATTACAAAACATGTATTGCACAACGTTACACAGATCAAAATTACATTTATTAGATTAAACTGACTACTTTAACAAGCGATAATTTAAAAACCTATTTAGAGACTCAAAATTCCACCCATGCCGGGATTCGAACCTGGCTAACCTAACCGTGCCAGCGCTCTCCCAACTGAGCTAAGCTAATGGCTCACCGGCATCAGTGAAATCTCTCAAACCTCTTTACAATACTCTCTGTATTACACACAGGCAGCAACATCTGGCTGAAGTAATTTGCATCACGTGCAGCCCCGAGTACCTACTTTGCAGTTAAGTTAGGTTAGGCACATCGGAATGATATGGCTGTACCCACATGATAATTTGTTTTCCTTTTGGTAAACGCTAAACAAGTGTAAGTATCACGTTGCTCCGTAATTGATGACAAGACAATGCCACTGTTACCTCAAACAATGCGTATTTATCGCGACGGTATCCTGTGCTGTGTCGAATGGCGGGCTCGCCCACGGAGCACCAAAATAGTTAAATCGAGTCACAAACTATGCGTTGTTAGTTGATTTTTATTATTAACGATTAGGTCCAAATCCTCCAGTAAATAAATATATTTTCGTAAAATTACGCATAGCCGCTTTGTTACGTGTTTAGAAACTGCATACCAATCTCGTTTTTGCTTGTGAACGAAGCTCTAATGCTCCTCTCTGAATGAAAAGTGTAACAAATAAAAATTTGACTGAAAACTGCTAAAGATAATGTAAAGACCTCTCAGTCACAACATAGGCTGTAGTATTGTGTGAGCCAGAGACAAATATTGAAACTAAGCTGCGTTAATGTAGGTATAAAATTTTACTAAAAAATAAATTAAAATTTACTTAGACCTGGAAATATCCATAAATTGCCAAGTGTACTTTGTACCTTTTCACGTTTTATATCATGTGCTCTGGTGTGCAATAAAGAATATTACTATCTAATCTTACTCACAGAGTCAATAGAGGCGGAAAAGCGCCTCTGCTTTTTTATATATATTTTATGTGGCCTATAAACTAACAGGCCTTTTTTCAGACAGAAAGTAAGGGCTTAATTACCCCGCGTGGCCACCGCGGATTGGCAATTTCAAGGGTTGAGGTATTTGAATACCTCAGACACTCAGAGTCTATTATATGTCGATGCTAAATATACCATAGGCGTAAAATGCCCTCGCGGAGACCGGAGAAGCGTGGCTGATTGGTTTTATGGCTTTCGTTTGCTCAAAGCTGTAATTAGCTGTGTTAATTTCTAAATTGATGTGTGTTATTGAGCTGAGAACTTCCGAGGCGATTTGGATGGGTGGAAGTGGGCGTCTACGGCGTTAGCAGACCGATGGAATGTATTAATGAACGCATCTGTTTTTAAACAATAGCAATACAATAATGAATGTGACAAAAAATCAATCCTCATTAGATTAAAGAAAACTCAGCTTTACTAAATATACAAAGGAATCGTTGGAGTAAACGTGTTCTTGAGTGGAGACCGCGACTCGGCAAATGTAGTGTAGGACGCCCTCCGACTAGGTGGGATGACTTTCTGCGAAAAACTTCAGGCAGATGCTGGATGCGGCAAGCTGAAGACAGGGTGCTATGGTGCTCATTAGGGGAGGGCTATGTCCAGCAGTGGACTACATAATATAGCCTGAAGAAGAAGTAAGGAATCGTTAAGAATCTTTCACACAACACAATCACTTGTTCTGGTATCAAACTGGGTTGCTCTGTGCTATGTTAACCAGGTAAGGAAATCACAAACTTACATATACACCTAGACTAAAGTCGCTTATAGAAATGTACGGCGGCCCCTAGTCGGAATCGAACGAACGACCTCTGGTATGGTAATCAGACGTGATACCGCTAGACCAACGAGGCAGTCAATTATTGTATAAAATCGGGTTTTTTATAAAGATAACTTAGTGCAGATATTTTATATTTACCATATTTATGTAGGTTTTTGTAGTTATTATTACTAGTCTTCGAGTCTCAACAGAACCAAAGGTTCTGGAAGAGTTGTTGGAAGAAAATGTTTCTTCCATTACGCTCATCTTTGTATATCCATATGGTAAAACGGAGCAGTAATGTATTAAAACTAAATAAATATAGAATTTCTAAACTTAAAATTTTATTTTATAATTTAAATAAAAGGCAGGATGAAAGATTTTTAGATTCCCTTTCATAAAGTGGGGGCATATTTATTATTTACAAAAAACCTATATTTCGGTAATGAACTAAAGCTTAAGAAAGGTTAAAAGCCATTTTTCTAAAATTATTTTATCCGTAGGAACAGCTCGCAGTGTCGTGGCATCGAATCCGATGTCACGCCTAGTTAAACAAACATCGCAGTCAAAGAAAGTAAACTAATGTTTACCTAAGCGAGACGTCACGCGATTTTATTGGTGTTTTAGTCGAAATGGTGAAAAGCAGTAGGTAAAATCTTTTATTTTATTGAAAATACTGGTAATGCAATGTTTATTTAAATAAAATCAGTGCTTTAAATCGTTTTAATACTTGTACTTTCCTCTAACACATAGTTATATAATAAACGGGTGAAATCGCTATTATTTATTAGATAAAACGTAATTACCTTATTTCCCGACGTTATTTATTTGACCCGTTTAATATATAACTATGTTTCTGTTTCTGGTTCCCACGACACGGGGAAACCTAGTATGGGGCCAGAAGCAATGTATGTGCCTGTATGTAAATGTTTATGTTTTATGTTTTTTTTATGTATGAGTATCGCGAATCATCAAGAAGTACTTTCCTCTAATATTGTTAAATCTTCGATTATTTGTCACGCCTCTTGGACACAATATCTTATCACAAAGTAGGCGACCTTTACCTAATCTTTGCCGGACCGCCCTAATCCTAAACAGAGTCGTCAAACAGACGTACGGTAACGCAACATTAGGCCAAGGTCTAATGAGGAAACTTCAGTTTACAAAACATCTGTGCAAACTTCGGTCCCATATGCAACGGCTGAGGATAATCATTAAGTCTGGACTTAGTGTCCGAACTACTAATCTTTAAATAGGTACGACTAAGGTACGACTAGATATTCGAGTTGCATTTAAGTTAAAATAAATAATTGTTTTACAACTAGTGAGATGGGGAAAGCTGGTGCACATATTTGCATGATTTTTTATTGTATTTACGAGTAATTACAATAATCTGAACTAAATAACTAAACCTTCGTAATTAATACACATCGTTTGATTTTTGACCGGATCGACTTACTAGGTTTTTGTCGGAAGAGTCCGAACAGAGCTTTGCGAATCAGAGCAAAACCGGGCTCTTCCGATAAAAAAACCTAGTAAGTTGATCCTGTCGAACATTAAAAAAATAATATGCTTTTTAAACTAATTTTTCAAACTGCATCGAAAGTAACTCAATATATCCTGAGGAATAATGTTGTAGAACCTTATTTTCGTTTTCCGTCACGTAGTACCTTAAAAAAATTTCTAGTATTAACTATATGATGGATATGATACCGGTGTGCGTGCATGCAACGTCTTATGAACGTATCTTACGAACGTAAATCTATCAGGATCGTGGCAAGTGGCAGTCACAGGTCTCTGCCTAGCCCTCTAGGATATAGGCGTGAGGTTATTTAAGTATGCATATGAATTTTCGAAGTGTTTGATATATTTCATAACGTGCATAATATTTTCATGAATGTTGAAATTTACTAGCAACGGTTAACACTTTCGCGGACGTTTTTAAAATCTATTGTTCTTTTAATTGTGTTAGTATCTTTAAAGAAATCTCTTAGTGAATCTCTACAACCTAGCTTGTAAATGAACCAAATCGCTTTGTTTCTCACCATAAAAATAGTCTACAATAAAAGAAAAATATCTGCTGCTCAGACCCATAAAGTATACCGTAGGAAAATATTCTACAAGATATTAAAATAAACAAGCCTAGCAGTTGCAACGTAAGTGAGCTCCGAAATTCTTTCTGCATTATGTTTCAAAGCTATATAAGCTAATAAAGCTAAGAAACTATACATGTGAAAATATTAACACTTATTTTTGTAAGAGATCGACATATCAGGCTGCTGGCTGTCATAAAGTGGCAGTAAGCCAAGCCAGAAGGCTAGAAATCCTTACTGTTGGAAGTTATCAACACTTCTGACAGTAAGGCCCGCAACTGTCTTACAATCCTTTACCAACCCTGACTTGGCCCCCGTGGCGGAGTATAGGCTAACCTTCCTGCGATGCAGGAAGAGACCCGTGCCCCAGCAGTGGGGACATACAACGATTGATATCGATCGACATATTTGATCGACATAATAAAATGCAGTGTTTGTCTAATTTACAGAAAATATTACAAAATAAATATTATAACCAAAAAAATAAAATAAAATATTATTAATATTATAATATTATTATAATAATACTATTTTGTATTAAGCCCGCCAATTGTACAATATTTACAGGTACAATAAAGAATTTAATAATAATAATAATATTTAAAAACCTATTTAGAGGCTAAAAATTTCACCGATGCCGTGAGTCGCCCATTGGCTCAATTGGTAGAGCGCTGGTACGGATAGCCAGAGGTTGCGGGTTCGAATCCCGGCATGGGTGAAATTTTTAGCCTCTAAATAGGTTTTTAAATTTGTTCCTTAGCACGGGTTAGTGCATTAAAAATAAAAATAGTGTAATAATAATATTATTAAATTCTACTACTCCCTACTCGTATAAAATATTCTTTATGCGATCTACTCCATTTCATTTATTTATTGCAAAACCATGAACAGTTCATACTTAACTACACCCTGTAAGAGTGTAGCAAAGTTGTAGTACATAATAGAGGCATGCATGAAAATACATGCAAAGCTTCGATTAGGACAAATACAGCTAAACTCCATCCAAATGTTGCCGGCATATTTTGATTTAAGAAATCATGTTCGTAAAAAGTACTTTCTTGTTGTGCACTAAAGTATTATCTATCTCTATCTGTCTAAGGTAACTTAAAAACCTATTTAGAGGCTAAAAATTCCACCCATGCCGGGATTCAAAACCGCGAACTCTGGCTATCCGTGCCAGCGCTCTATCCAACTGAGCCAATGGGCGACTCACCGGCATCAGTGAAATTTCGAACCTCTTTACACTTTTCTCTGTATTACGTACAGAATATTGTCTTTTAAATTTTAAATTGTGTTTTAAAATTGTCCTTAGCACGGGTTAGTGCACTAAAAATAAAAATAGTATAAGGCAACTTAACCTAACACTCCTGGTGCAACTGGGTACAGCAACTCGAATAAGTAAATAATCAAGCATAAAATGTAGGGAACTGGCACGGCCAACGCACTGCGAGAAAAATGCTATCCATTGTCACGTACACGCGGAAAATCGATGTCGCACGGCGCCGGCAAAAAAAAATGCCTTCATAGGTAGTGGTTGGTAGATTGGAATGTTATGTTTTGATCATTCTTGTCACTACACTGGCTAGGTTCAGTTGCATACTTTGGGGAAGGTCTATGTCTAGAAGTTGACAAGTACAGGCTGATCTATTCTAGACATAGAATAGAATATAATAGAATTTATTTGTTCCAAAAAATCATACAGGTTGTTTCTTAAATTAGAATTATGCTAGGTACATTTTTCAAAAAGCAAATAGTAGCATCTGTTGCTAAACTAGGCGTGAACCTGTACTTTAGTAAACAGCGCCCCTATCCGGAAAAAAGATACAGATAGATCTAGCTTCAAAAAAGTTTAGACCAAATCAAAACAGTTTCATTTGTTTGTATTTAAAAAATGATGAAATTAAAAACCTATTTAGAGGCTAAAAATTTCACCCATGCCGGGATTTGAACCCGCAACCTCTGGCTATCCGTACCAGCGCTCTACCAATTGAGCCAATGGGCGACTCACGGCATCAGTGAAATTTCGAACCTCTTTACAATATTCTCTGTATTACGTACAGGCAGCGACATCTGACTTAAGCAAATTGCATTACTTACAGCCCCGACTACATTTGTACATGTTAGTTCTTAGTAAGGTCCTGTTAAATTGTTCGTGTGCAATAAAGTATAATAATAATAATAAACAAATTAACAAAATTTAACATAATTATATTATTTTCGTAAAACGCGCCCAAACATTTGCTTACCGGTTGTTTCTTATGTATTTTTTATGTTTTGCGTTATTTGAATTAAACGTTATTAAAACAATTAGTGATGTTATTCAAACAATGAATAATTAAAAATCGACAATAATTAATAACAGTAATAATGATCTACTTAAAAAAAAGTGTTTAAAAACCGTTCTTGACGGTTGGGAGCATTTATAAATCTCCGTCTAACGGAACGAATTAAACCGCGCCCATACTAAAGACATCAACGCGCGTGCGCGTACTTACCGCCTTGCCGCCTAAGGCAGTGTCAATAACACTTCTCTCTGACCTTGACATCCGTTGCGTTTGCATTTATTTAGACACCTGCCTTTAGTGGTAATGTTTAGCTACACTCCGTGTCAGTTCGGTTTTATATGAATGTAAGCAAACCGTTGCTTAACAAGATAAGAATATTCTTTATTGACTGGAAAAAACATAATAACCCTTTCGTACAAATTTTATGTATGTAAAAGGTAGTGAAGATGTTTGTTGCTTAATTACCCAGTAACGGCTGAACAGATTTACATTAAACTTGGCGTACAGATAGACGAAGATTTGAATTGTGACAGGATGACGTTAGCGACGTCTGAGCTGTTAAAATACCTCACCGCCTAAAATGGCGAATCCACGATGGGAACGCGTGGTAATTAAACCCGCCTGTGCCCTGCAGTGCCTTGCAGTGGAACGTTAGTAGGCTACATCAAAAAAGCAAAATATATGGATATGTTACCTAAGTTATACTTGGTCAGGCATCTCTTGTCGCGGCGTAGTGTATGTCCTATCTAGCGCCATTACCTATCCAGCATTTCTAATTGGACTTGTATCTGATTGGAACACTTCCAGAGGTCCTGGTTCCGTATTCTATGTGGCCATAATATCCCATGATAAATGCACAATATTTTACGTCCATAATAAATACCTGGAGCCGGAGATATCTGAACGCACGAATCAGGAAGTTTAATGAATAAAATGCATACAAATTACTCTTTCATTCCAGAAAGGTGAACTTACGATTTTCTACTTGCTAGTCTTTGCATATGTAAGCCCCTCAGGCCTAAAAGCCTAAGAGCTGAACGAATATGTTAAATGCTGTGTGAAAATTGTACAATTAAAGCCGGCGTTTATCTCACAAATGTCTGCCGCATTAGAGTAGCAATAAAAAGGCCCAAAGATTGCTTAAAACTTTTTGTAATCTCGCGTCGAACAATGGACAATAAAGCCTACGATTTGACAGCGAGTACCCTTTGCGACAATGTTATTTATATTTTTGTCTCGGTACCCTTGCAGCGGGTTATGATCTCTGACTTAGCTGTATAAGCTTATATGCAGCCTAGGTAGATGTTATAAGGCCTCGTTTATGAATGAAGAATTTCGATTAGTACTTAAATTGTTAAATGTAGTGCTAAATAGAACTTTAATAAGTATTCACTTAGTGAAATTCTCAATTCAAAAACCTTCCGTATGTATGGGGCAGAGTAGAAGACATTGTAGATAGATATATAGGATATTCTTTCTTTAATAGTACCAATAAATTAAAAATATATCATTGGTAAAAAAAAACAAAAGTCACACACACACACATAATCAACTCCCTAAGATACAGGTTTTGCCTAGTTTAGGGGATAGAAGACCGACACTGTGTTTGAACTATTATGTTATTGTGTTTGAATTATTTGAATTAACTATTGTGTTTGAATTATTATTATTATTATTATTATTATTATTATTATTATTATTATTATTATTATTATTATTATTATTATTATTATTATTATTATTATTATTATTATTATTATTATTATTATTATTATTATTATTATTATTATTATTATTATTATTATTATTATTATTATTATTATTATTATTATTATTATTATTATTATTATTATTATTATTATTATTATTATTATGTGGGGAAAAAAAAAGGTAAATGTCTCGTCTGACCAGAGTGGCCAGACGGACGCCCTCCGGCTGAGAAGTCCAAGCGGCCGGAGGTCAGGGCGACAGCGAGAGAAAACGCCGGACTATCCGGGCTGTATCAAGCAGCACCGCCTTCTGCATGATAGCCGGAAGCATGCCCACACGGAGTTCCAACCGCCTCAGATGGTTAACGAGACTGGTTGGAACTAACCCATTCGCGGACAGGACTATAGGAACGATTTCGGCCGACACCACCCCCCACATGTCGGCAACCTCGTGCGCCAAGTCCAGATACTTGGTTTTCTTATCTGTTTCGGCCTTCACGAGGTTCCCATCATGCGGGACAGTAATGTCGACCAAAAACGCCCTATTCTGCGCCCGGTCCACCACCACAATATCAGGCTTATTCGCGAGTATAGTCCTGTCTGTGATAATGGGCCGGTCCCAATAGAGCTTGGCGCGGTCGTTTTCGAGCTCGGCTTCCGGTGTGTACTTATAATACGGTAGTCCCTGTGCGACGAGACCATATTTCAGAGCGAGCGCCTGATGAAGAATCCTGGCTACAAGATTGTGTCTGTGCAGATACTCAGTGTTAGCAAGCGCCGAACAACCGGATATAACATGCCTGAGTGACTCACCGGGATGGCGACACGCCCGGCAAATATCGGCAGTGCCATCCTCCAGGATGTATTTCCTATAGTTGTTGGTCTTGATAACCTGATCTTTTATTGCACAGACAAAACCCTCAGTTTCCCCGAACAGGTCACCGAATCGTAGCCAGTGTAGTGAGGCCTTCGTATCCACGTGGGGCTCGTGTAGAGCCCCTCAATTTATGACTAACGTAAGTTTCAAGAAAAACTTAAAATGCAAACTAATGCAACAACAAAGAACCTTGTAGCTGCTAGCTTCTATATTTATATAATACATATTTCGGTGATAATTAAAAATTAAACTGTCATGGGGAAATTCCATACCACTCACGCACGCCGGTGGAAAAAAGTTAACTTGTTGTTTTTTTTTTTTTTGGCATTTAAATCTGAATACAATGAAATTTTGATAATAATTGCAGTGTGTATTATGTTGTAATCAATTTATTTGCTCTATATTTAATCAATTTTAATTTGTCATTGAAGTGTAACATTTTTATTATTATACATATATTTTTTTTTTGTAAACAATTACTATTTGTGTACTGTTGCTATTTTGTTTGTGATATATATATTTTTCTTTATTTTTTTTTTTAATGTAATGGCGAATAATATTATGTAATGATAACAATTTACTAAAAGGGACGGGCTGAAAACCAGCGCCGAGACTACGCATGCAGTCACGGCAATAACGCTGAGCCCATTCCTTTTTACCACAAACATGTGACAATAATTATTATTTTTTATTTTTTGTGTGGTAAATAAAACTTTTTTCACTTTCACTTTCACTAGAGCCTTAAAGAACCTCCCATGCAGCTCCTTCTCCTTCCATATGTCCTCGCGACCAGAGACACTCAGTACTACCGGGTCTTGCCATTGCTCGTTGGCTAAGGCCAGAGGGGTAAGTCCTTTATCACACCCTATGACATCTCTATGCATTAGACTGTCCGTCATCGTCAGGAAGTAGTTACGGAGGTCGCTTACCTCGCGATTGTGCATGGTCTGGGCATTCAACAGCCCACGACCACCATGCTTTCGCGGCAAGTACAACCTCATCACTGACGACTTCGGGTGATGCATTCTATGGAGAGTCATAGTTGTGCGGACTTTCCTGTCCAGGGCTTGGAGCTCAGTCTGATTCCACCTGAGTATGCCGAACGTATACATGATGGTGGGCATGACCCAGCCGTTATAAGCGCGTATCTTATTCACGCCCGACAAATAACTCGTAAGCACTTTTTTCAGGCGCGAGAAGAACACCCTACAAACTGACTGTTTCATGTCCGCCTCGTCGACGTTGATACTCTGTGACATACCCAGGTACCGGTATGTTTCAGCCTCGGAGAGGGTTCTTAAGTTGACGGGCATAGAGGGATCTACGCCGTCAGAATGAGTTATCCTCCCCCTTTCCACATGCATAACCGCACATTTCTCAACCCCAAGCTCCATCCTAATGGATTCACTAAAGTCACATGTGATTTTTAGTAGATCCATCAGGCGAGCCCGTGTTGGGGCGAGAAGCTTGAGGTCATCCATGTAGAAGAGGTGAGGAACTTTTGTACCTCCTCTCCCAAACTGAAAGCCCGTCCCCGATTTCTCCAGCAAAGTGCTTAGAGGATTCAGGGACAGGCAGAACCATAGTGGACTCAGACAATCGCCCTGGAATATACCCCTCTGTATCCTTATTCGGTCTTCAGCAGCCGTCAGCCGCTCACCTGGATGACACAGAATCGTACTCCATTGTCCCATACAGGCCTCGAGGAAGTCTCTTACTGTAACATCTATTTTGTACAATTCGAGGACCCTCTTCAGCCATGTATGTGGGACGGAGTCGAATGCTTTTCTGTAGTCTATCCAAGCAGCAGAGAAGTTTCGACGGTTCCGCTTCACCAATTTGCCAGCAACCGCGTCAACGAGGAGGAGTTCCTTTGTACCGTGACCACCCGCCCGACACCCATTCTGAGCTCTGGACATTACCTGATGTTCCTCAAGGTGCCGAGATATCTTGGAGCTCAAAATGGATGTAAGTGTCTTGTAGATGGTGGGAAGACACGTAATCGGGCGGTAGTTAGACGGGTCAGCGGTATTCTCTGATTTAGGAACTAGGTGAGTGACACCAGTGGTGAAGAGGTTCGGGAGCGCCTTCCGCTCGAGGCTATCCTGGAACTGGCGAGCAAGAATAGCGTGACAGCTCGTGAACCCCTTTAACCAGTAATGGTGCAGTCCGTCTGGCCCCGGACTTTTCCAGTTCGGAGCTTTTCGGACTGCACTGGCTATGTCGTGGGCAGTGATGATAACGGGGTTCATAGGAGCTATCTCTTCGCACGTTTCCTCTACAGCACCTATCCAGGAGCCCTCTACATGATTAACGGGCTGAGACCACAGGCCGCGCCAGAAATTAACTGATGCGGCCCTGTCCGGCCCTTGGCCTGCCACACGTATTTCAGGCTGCTCCATAGATCTATAGAACCTTTTCTGGTCACTCTGGAAGAGGCGATTCTGATTGTACCGCTTTGACCTCTCAATATACCGCCGGATTCGCTTCCCCCACGCAGCGACTTTCTGCTTCAGATCGTCGATGCGCTCTGTCAGTTTTTGGGCAAAGTCTGGTTGAGATAAACTAGTACCTGTACCAGCGAACGCCATTCTAACAGAGCGCACAATCCTTGGCCTGGTATTGCCCGATCTGAAGCTAATCAGTCTGCCAATAATGGCTCTGGTATCGGCGATGCGGCTTTCGATTCGTCTTCTCCAGGCTGGGACAGCACTACCCCGATATCCGGTAGCCCGTCCAGACTCCTGGAGCTTTAGACCTAAGAACCGGCACGCCGCTGCTGCAGCCCCAAAGAGAACCGAAGCCACATCGCCAAGGTCCAAACTGGCTGCCAAATAAGGGGCCAGCATCTGGTTCAAAGCCATCACGACATCCCGATTTCGTCTGCTGAGTGTTATGCGGGGAAGCCGCGGTCGGTTTTCGAGAGGTAAGCTGCGGAACTCTACAATCGCCTCCTCCAGTAACCTCCTCATGCGCTCTATGTCTTGGGCGACCATATCCTCGCCATCCCCACCCACTGCTGCCGGATGAACTGCCTCTACTATCTCTTCTCCTCTCACCTGAACTGTAGGAGGCGAGGCAGGACCACTCACACCGGCATGCGGAGACGACGAGGACATAGTCTCGCGTCGCAGTCCTTCGAGTTCGGTATCATTATAAAGTCCTGATCGTAGGATGTACCGAACTCTGTCCGCTAGGTTTTGCTCAGTGAGGGCTATCATAGGCTCCAGCTCTGCAAATTCCCGGTGCATGACAGCCCGGTTTCCCAAACCCGCGCTTTCCCTCATTGTCGCCCTGTAATACGCTCGCAATGCGTTTTTATTCATTTCTACGGACCAACGCATTCGGCGCACATCACCATTATTATTATTATTATTATTATTATTCTTATTATTATTATTATTATTATTATTATTATTATATTAAAATCAGTCAATTAAACAGCTCCGTACCAAATCGTAATTACTTCCGATAAAAATTCAAGTAATTCTAAAATTCACGGTACAGGGTATCCTAGTGTGGGCCGGAAGCAATGTATGTGCCTGTATGTAAATGTTATGTTATGAACATTTTATATCACATTAATCTTTACGTGCGTGTGCTTTAATTATTTACATTAAGAGCAAAATCACAATTATCATTGCTTAGTGTTTGTTAACTCTTTAGGTGTCTTACTGAGTGTCTTATCAACATGGCTGTAGTAAAACAGCAATAAGTGTTGAGTAAAGAGAAAGCCCAAACCAATTTGAAGAACAATACGCGCACAAATTGTTAAGGCACGTCGTCTAGACGTTCAGCAAACTGTTTCCGTAATACTGTGCTCAATGAGCAACGATTACCGGAAATAGTCTAGTTGGAGTCTAGTTCCAGAATGGTGAGGAAGGGAAGGGTAAAAAAAGGTAAAAAAACTGTTTAAGGATAGCGTGAATATATTTTAATCAAATATTTAAATGTGGAGTTGCTTTGTTACTTTTTCTCCACATAAACTATTAATTGTGAAACAACTTTGACGTCCATTAAGTGAGCATTTTGTTTTTATTGTGAATACAGTTCTTTTGACTTTTATATATAGGGAGGGTGCGTGGAAGGGTCGGCATCAGTGAAATTTCGAATCTCTGTATTACGTACAGGCAGGCATGGGTGGAATTTTTAGCCTCTAAATAGGTTTATAACATAACATTTACATACTGGCACATACATTTCTTCTGGTGGGGCTAGAATACCCTGTGTCGTGGGTAGCAGAAACAGCGACATCACAAACATGTAAGCATTCAAGACCTGGGGTCTTTTTTGTCCTCAGCCGGGGATCGAACCCGAGACCTCTCGCGTGGTAGGCAGAGGCGCTACCGCTGCGCCACAGAGGTCAGCTTTATCCTACTAATATTATGAAAGCGAAAGTTTGTGAGTATGGACGGATGCGTGTTTGTTACTTTGCACGTGAAAACTACTGAATGGATTTTAATGAAACTTTGGGACGTTCCAGGTGGACATATTGCGACCAAATAGGGATGATGATTGGCCCGACAGGCTTCGTTGATGTGCCTGAGTGTGGCTGACGTAAGCAATCTTTGCAGTAAACGTACGTCCGCATGTGCCACATTTTAAAATTCCGATAACATAATTATAATGTATTGTCGCAGGTGGTCGGGCTTTTAAGTGATCCCGCTTAGCGTCGAGATCAGTTCGTCTCTTCTCTTCAAAAGTGAAGACACTTGTTTGCACTAGGTGTCTCCACGCTGGTCTCTCAGCAGCGCAACCAAATAGGGAATGTGTTAGCAAAGGGCAAGATAAAATGTACCCGAAACGGGCGTGCGTGCATGCAACGACTAATGAACGTTGATGAAGCGAAGGTGATCTGTCAGGATCGTGGCAAGTGGCAGTCACTTGTCTCTGATTACGCCTCTAGGATACAGTGGTGAGGTTATGTCATGTTATCGTATTATCTGTAGCTAAAGTAACCTACTTTCTGTTCCGTTCGAAATTTAGTTCGTGCGTGCTCTTATGACCTTATATCTCCTTTCAGGGGAAAAGACACTTCAGCCCCATGGTTGTATATGACCATAAGTAATTTAGGAGACTTATTAAAACTTATATTTCAGATAAAGAATTAAGAAGTTGTTTTATATAGCCTATACATGAAAATTTGTTAATTTTCAACACATTGAAAAATGATTTTATTCATCATCTAAACAACTTTATTTTTGTAGACTTTTAGTCCGTGTAACAACACCCGTAAGTAAATCCGGACTAAAAGTCTACAATGTGTTGTGCTTACGAAAGTTTTAGTTCAAAAAAACTTTATTTTTATGGGATTTTGACAAAAAATACGGTTTTCTTTAAAATTCACTTGTCGGTGAAAAATCAAAGCGCGAAACTTGTGTACTACGGAATTACAAGAATCGTACTGCAGAGTAATTATTAGAAGTAGAATTTATTGCCCTTTAATCGATTAAAAATAAACAAATCCGTACATTATATACCTATAAGTACCCCCTGCATTAGACAGCCCGATCCATTAGACAGGCACTGACAGCCAACAGTGCCCACCGAAACTTGGCCAATTAAAACGCTGAGTTATGTAAGAATCTCAGTCTTACCCACGAATTCAAACAAGGTAAATTATGCAAAGCATTGGTAACAGCAGCATCGAATTCCGTCTATTTCAAATGGAGGTGTTATGTTACAGAGCAGGCAGGTATATCACCGACGGCTATCGTACACTGGCACACGGGCGTCGGGTGACAAACGGGTTTGACTTGTTACCAAATTGGTGAGATTTCGCGAATACTGCCCCTAGGAATGGAATGAGGTGTAGTGAACGGACAGTAACTTTCCTACCTAGTTTTATAAAAGTGTGATATGATATTTGGCGGTGGTGATATTTGGTGAGGCATGAGAAATGAAGTGTGAGGTTTTGTGATACTTTTCATCGTAATATCGTGCGAAAAAAGTAATACGAGTAATTAATTATTTTTTTGTGGAAGTTTAGCTGCGCTGGCGTGGAAAGCGTGATCAAAAATATGCAACTATGGCTCTAATTAGCATTTGCTTATTATCCAGCCTTAATTTTTGTAAATCCGGCGTGCGTGCATGCAACGACTTATGAACGTTGATGAAGTGAAGGTGATCTGTCAGGATCGTGGCAAGTGGCAGTCCCTGATCTCTGCCTACCACTCTGGGATACAGGCGTGAGGTTATGTATGTATGTATGTATGATACTATTAAAGAAAGAATATTCTACATATCTATCTACAATGTCTTCTACTCTATTAAACTTAATTATTATAATTTTCGTAAATTGGAAATTTATATTAATTTTTTTATATACTCTGTATTGTATTTTTTATGTAGCCTCGATTGTGTCCCACTGCTGGGCAAAGGCCTCCCCTTTTTCCTGATCCTCCTCCCTGTTCATGGCTACCTCCTGCCAGCGAGGCAGAAAGGTCGTGACTTCGGTCCGCCAACGCCGTCGCTGAATTGTATTACGTACCCAAAAATATAAAATATTATGATCTAGTCATAAGTACGAGTAAGTAGACAGATCAAGTCCATTGTTGTCATATTAGCCTGTTTCGGTATGCAATGTCAAGAGGCTTGGCATGCGTAGGTTGGGTGGCTATGCGTCGCGGAAGAGTTAGAAGAGGCGAGTCGATGACAAGTCGATGGCACTTTGTTATTTACCTTCCGTGTACGATTGTTGTTTATTTGTGTTCGGGTGTTCTAATGGTGCTTTAAAGGTCGAACTTTAATGACACAGATAATTGTGCTAATCATTAGACACCACAGGTCACAGAATTGTTTTTTTTTTTGTTTTGTTTGCTGTGTGTTACGTTTTCTTTACGTTGTTGTTCATATTATGTTGTTTTTCTGTTTATTTGGTTTGTGTGCTGTATCTAATTATTGTAATAAATTACTTTTCTTCCTTTCATTATTAGAGAAGTAGAGCCAGTAATTTTTGGATGGGTGTGATGAGTTTGTAGACGCCCGGATGGGCTCGTGGAATAAATACATAGGTTTCGTATATCCTACTTAGAAAGTTTTTTTGCGGATCCTCCTTAATGTCCCATAACAGAAAAAAGGCTGACCACCTCGCTTCTTGGACTTCGACGTAGACTCGAATTTAGCTTACGCTTAGAATTCTGTGTGACTTTCTAGAACTTACGCAGTCACTAAGGAGTAGACTAAACTTGAGTCTACTTCTGCCTTGTTATTGTAACCAATCACTATTTTGGTGAAGAAAAATTCAATCTATAATCAGCAAACGAAAAACACCTTTGTCCGTGTTTATGTAAGTGTGTTGTTTGACTTTATCGTATCTCTTTAGGACATGATGGTATGGGATGTATGTTAGTTCAATTTCAAGGTGTTTGGAATGAAAACATATAATTACAATAATTTAAGCTGATTTCTATTCACTTGTTTATCGATCAAAGAAGAACGCGTAATTTATCAACACAGTTAGTATGGTAATCAATATCATTGCCTAGCGTAGTGACGACCTCTGTGGCGCAGCGGTAGCGCGTCTACTTACCCGTCAAGAGGTCCCGGGTTCGAACCCCGGCTGTGGATTAAAAAAATCCCCAGGTCTTGGATGTTTACATGTTTGTGATGTCATTGTCTTTGGTTCCTACGACACAGGGTATGCTAGTGTGGGGCCAGAAGCAATATATGTGCCTGTATGTAAATGTTGTGTTACGTTATGATAAGGAGCATAGCATGTATGTACAATGCCAGGATGGGATTGCAAGGATTTATGTGAGTTCTGTTTCTGCTTTCGCTACAGTAGCCATACTGTGCTCTCACTACACGCGACGGCGCATGCGGCCGTCCTTGCCGTCAGTTCACGGCTGCCCCATCTCATTACCGCGGGAGATATTTTCGTCGATTGTCTTCGACTATTGAGTAACGTTACGTAGTCGGCCGACTCGTTGCATGTCGTTGCGTTGTCGCTGTTTTGTTTGTGTGTTTATTTTAGTTTTTTGTGCTACTAAGATCAAGGCATGGTCGGGTGATTGAGCTCATGCTTTCGGTTTCTTTCTCGTCATAACGTCTTTCAGAGGAGTTGTGTGCTTATAAAGGGTGTTAGAGACATCAAACATGCAATATACTGTTTCTTTATAAATCTCTAGGAGAATGATTCAATATTTCCGATGTGATAGAGAGAAAATTGAAAAAAATGCCTAATTCATATTGTGTAGGGAAATAAATTACTTATTACAAAATAAACAGTATATTTTGTCCTAAAAAATTAATCGGCGCTTAAAATCACGCGTTGCGATTAAACCCTTACTATATATGTCTAAGAGAAGGCCCGCCCATGCAGTGAGTCACATATATAGGTAAGATAAAAAAAGTTAGACAACATACGCATACGTATACAAACCCACATATATGCTGTTTATTCATCAGGCTATAGTAGTCCACTGCTGGACATAGCCCTCCCATAATGAGCGCCAAAGCGCCCTGTTTTCAGCTTGCCGCATCCAGCAACTGCCTGTTGTGTTTCGCAGATCGTTATCCCACCTGGTCGGAGGGCGTCCTCCACTACGTTTGCCAAGTCGTGGTCTCCACTCAGGAACACGTTTCTTCTAACGGTTGTCGGTTTCTTTTTGAGATATGGCCAGCCCACTGCTAATTCAGCTTGCTGAATCTCTGAGCTATGTCGATAACTTTAGTTCTCTGTCGGAAGAATTCGTTATGAATCTTATCCTTCAGAAAAACTCCGAGCATAGCTCTCTCCATAGCTCGCTGAGCGACTTTGAACAGCTGTCGTTTCTTCGCGAGATATGGCCAACCCACTGCGAGATACGTTGCTTTTGGTATTACAAATTACTTGAAGTCTAATTGCGTTTCAATTTGCGACACAAAAATGGAGTAGTCACTGTGATTAAACAGACCTTTACACCGAGAAAATACATAACTATTATGTGGTGGCTGCTACAACACATGCTGAGTCGGGAACCATTTTAGGGGCTCAATACTTTAAAACTTTAAATAAATTACTTCTACTAGGTCTATATATTTTTCTGTGCTGTTCTATTCAATTGTATTTTTTTTGTGTTTTGTTAAGATTTGCGTTTTTTATGTTTTTTGTTACCGTTTGGTTTTGTTTTTGAAGTATTGTACCTTTAAATAAATTGTTTCTCTCTCTCTCTCTCTCTCTCTCTCTCTCTCTCTCTCTCTCTAGATGGTTTTAAATAAAAGTGAAGTAGGTAATTTTAACAATTTTATTGCGCGTGCCATAAACATTTTAGTGTGAGAAAAAAGTGCCATTTCAATAGACGCTGTGCAAATCGTCTAAATTGCATATCGTAACGACTTTTTGTTTTGCTCATGTTCAAACAGAATGTTAGATATAATTTTAGACTTTTGGTATTTGAGGTAGAATGTCAGGTAGTCTAGACTGAGTCATCGTTATCTACCGCAATATGAGAAGTGTCGTGGTTTGGGCAATACCTCGTGTTAGCACAACTTTATAGTTTTGAGTGTGACTGAAGCAAAATGCGATTTTACCAGAGTAACTTTTACCAAAAAGAACACTTACGATATCGTTTTGTTGCCAAAGACGTTACGGACTGCTATTATAGCAGCCTTGAAATTATGTGATCCACCATTTTATAAAGTGTATTTTTTCTGATCTGTGGCAAATTATAATTTTCTTTACTGCTTGTGTACATTACAATGCAGAGCTTACAGATTCTTTCAGAGAGAGGAATTCATTAGCATGCAAAATCCCTTGTAATGTAAAAACTTTATGAAAAACCTATTTAGAGGCTAAAAATTCCACACATGCCGGGATTTAAACCCGCGACCTCTGGCTATCCGTGCCAGCGCTCTTTCCAACTGAGCTAATGGGCGACTCACCGGCATCAGTGAAATTTCGAAACTCTTTACAATATTCTCTGTATTACGTACAGAGATTTAAAATTGTCCTAAGCACGGGTTAGTGCATTTAAAAAAAGAGAATAAAAGCTTTATTACTTTATTTTCTTTCTGTAGATAGATAGATAGAATAGATAGAATATTCTTTATTGCATGTACACCGAGGATTACATAAGAGACTTATAAAATAACAGTACAGTACAAGTGGCGGCCTTATTACTAAAAGTAATTTCTTCCAGACAACCATTGACGGAAAAGAAGAAACTTCAGAAATGTATGTTAGTTAGAAAACAAAGTCGTTCTACCGCTCCGATACCACAGCTCGCCACTTGCTAATGGTGAAGGAAAACATGTTGAGGTGTGCCCTGCCTAACTGCTGCATATACGTGTATATAAAAAAAAATTAGAGCAGTCATAAGGTAGTGCTGGGTTACCAACTCAGAACGTCACGAATGTAAAGCAACTAATATTCCTTCTATTTCCAAATCGGTTGGATTTCATTTCTCAAGAATGGATCGAAGAGTCCATTTTTGCAAGTTCACTTGAAATCATAATAGATTCAAGTCGATAGAGTTACTATAGTTATCAGGCTTAACATCTTCCCGCCTCGTTGAAAGATAACTTTCAACCGGAGAACTTTTCTGCCGTCGGTAGAGTATAGTCTGTTAGCTTTTCGAATATACCTCGGGCTCTACAGTAGGCTTCGGTTTTCGCCAATTTTCGCCGGCTTTCGTACTGATGATCGAGTTCTGATTTCGAAATGAAGTGTCATATTAGTTACGATATTTCTATTACACGGATATATCCGATTCTATCCGATAATAGCCGAGGTATATTCTAAAAGCAAACAGACTATACTCGTCTACGTTACGAATGACATTGTAAGAAAAACGTGAAGGCTGATCAGCTGCGTACTGAACTCGTCATGCAAATGAAGATGGAGTTTACCAACGAGTCACATCCGTCGCATCCTTTTACGTCGCTTTAGTGATACGCTGAGCCGAATCCGGGTCGTGAAGGATGTTTATAATTACGTCAACTGTGGATCTTCAGATTTGTGCCGTTGGATATCTGGGGGCGTTTGCTGCAACGGACGTCAACATTGTCACATTGAAGTCCGATTGACAGTCTGGCAATCGATATCGATATCAACCCTTGTATGTCCCCAATGTTGGGGCACGGGTCTCTTCCTGCATCGCAGGAATGTTAGGCTATACTCCACAACGGGGCCGAAGTCCGGGTTGGTGGAGGGTTGTAAGACAGTGGCGGGTCTTACTGTCAGAAGTTATCAAGCCGCCCATGAGGCAATGAGTCTGGCAATGATTCAATTTGGCAATGAATCAAATCAAAAAATTTATTTCAACGCAAAGAATTATAATATTCAGCAATCAGAATTAACGATAGCTAAATATCAATGTAAAATGTAAATGTAAGCTGCTAAGGGCTTTAATGCCCTAGTGTAGTGGAGAAAACGGCAGCGGGAAACAAAAACTTGACTCTGACCTATTGCTGGCTATATGACAAGATTCCATGATTGCCATCAATTACTTTAAATGCCAAAATATTACTTTTTACATGAAGAAAAGTTCTTGCAAAAATAGCGAAAACATTACCGTTGCCGCCGGACACACGAACAGCCATTAGTTATTACTATTGGCTGTTCGTGTGTTCGTGTTCGTGTGCTTGACGACCTCTGTGGCGTAGCGGTAGCGCGTCTGCCTTTCATGCAAGAGGTCCCGGGTTCGAATCCCGGCTGGGAACAAAAAAAAAACCCAGGTCTTGGATGTTTACTTGTTTGTGATGTCGTTGTTTCTGGTTCCCACGACACAGGGTATCCTAGTGTGGGGCCAGAAGCAATGTATTTGCTTGTATGTAAATGTTGTTGTTGTTATTGATTAGAATGGTAAACCGGGTAACAAGCTACACCTTCAAGCTTGCTCTAATGCATTGCTGCGTGTAGTGCTAAACTATCTTACTTATTCACTTGTATCTTTTAAATGCCAACGCAATATTTTGCTTACGATGAAGCTTAAAACCATCGGAAATTAATGAAGCTGTCATTTTATAAAGCAAATACGGCTATCAACACAGCAGGATGATGGGACGTGCCTGTAGTCAAGTATCTATGTTTGTGGCTATCTCAATCCACAGTTACAGAAGCCGGCACACATCTTGAACAACGCGTTATAGTTTTCGACTTTTTGACGGACATAATGAGCGCAATCCTGAGCATTTTCAATCGTCTAAACGTCACATTTTTAACAAATTTGACATTTCGATATCAACCCTTGTCTGTCCCTACTGCCGGGGCACGGATCTCTTCCTGTATGGCAGGAAGGTTAATCCATACGCCACCACGGTGTACCAGCGGCTTAACGTGCCTCGCGAAGCACGGAAGCGCTCGGAAAAAAAACCATTAGCGGAAGCGGGGCGGAATGGTCACCTATCCTGCACCTGTCCTATTCCTAGAAATATTCATTTTTTATTTTTATTTATTTAAATTATTTGTATGTATATGTTGATAATTTTATTTATTCAAACTGTTATTGAGGCATGTATTTGGAACCTCTGAAATTAATGTTTTCTATGTTTTTTTTTTTTTGTACATCTACTTCCTTCTCTAATGTATTAGTCCAGTTCATCCGAAGGTTGTCTGGAAGAGATCACTTTTAGTGATAAGGCCGCCGTCTGTACTCTTAGATTAAGAAATATCTGTGTAATTTCCATTTTTATGTACAATAAAGTGTTCTCTATCTATCTATCTATCTATCTACCTGTCAACACCTTTTGTTGCTAAACTCAAGTGGTTGATTCCAATCACTCGGTTTAACTAGGCCACGAGGCTAAATTTGTCACTTAGATATCGAGATGATGGAATCGCTCAGGATTTGGCGTGAGGCAGGTCAGAATAGTTTCAGCCACGCTATGGGTTAATAAATCTATGTTTCTGTTATACTTTATTGCACTCATAAAAATCATAAAGAAAGCACAAAATTATACAAAACAAACAGTGTACATGGCGAGCTTATTTCATCAGAAATCTCTTCCAGCAAACCCTTGATGTGGTAATACGGATATTATAAACGAAGGGGGGAGGGGAAAGTGTACAATAATAATTGTTAAACATCTTTTGGCTCAAGATATTTGCCGGCATCTGCATTAGAATGTAGATTCTAGTCTTTGGTCTATAGGTTATTCTTTGTGATAGATAGAGACAAAAGAAACCCCAGGTCCTGGATGTGTACATGTTTGTGATGTCGCTGTTTCTGGTTCCCACGACACAGGGTATCCTAGTGTGGGGCCGGAAGCAATGTATGTGCCTGTATGTAAATGTAATGTTATGCTAATAATGGTATAGCAATTTCTACCTACTCGATGTTTAATCAAAGAGGAACGCGTAAAGTCATCAATATGATTAGTATGGTAACGGATGTCAATGCCCACACAAGGAACCCAGCGTATAAAGTCAATGTATGCATTGGAATTTCATACTTCTGTAGCAGTTACATTAGGAGGAATAACCTGACATCAATCAACTGCGAGTTCTAAATTGGGATACTGTCTGATATTAAGGGCTGGTTTCTGAATTAACAATTTCACTAATTAAATACTTAAATAACATTCTATCCCGCTCTTTTCTGAGAAATTCGAAGAGACAGCACATAGTTAACTATTTACTTTGCGAAATTCTCAATTTAAAAAGTGGCCATAAGAGTGCTAGCAGCGTGCATGTATTGTATAAATCCCACGTATAGGTACTTTGGAATTTAATACTGTTGTTACCAGTTATGTGAATCAATAAGCTAACATTAATAACCACTTACGTTACGTAACCTTACGTTATCAACCCTTGTATGTCCCCATTGCTGGGGCACGGGTCTCTTCCTGCATCGCAGGAAGGTTAGGCCATACTCCACCACGGGGACCAAGTCCGGCCACTAAACCACTATACAGGGTGTCTCATTCAAATCGGTCAGTATGAGAAAGTCTGCAACTATAAGCCATACGAAGATCTTTTCTGAGGAACCATGTCATCGATTTTAATAACAAGAAAAACTGCATTCATAAATTTTAAAAAACATCTGTACTCCGCTCGGGAATCGAACCCGGTTGTTTTGAAAAAAAAAACCTACACTATTTCTATTTAGATATCGATTGTGTAGGTCTTAAGCAGTAAATGTCTGTATGAAACATGATGTCTAAAATGAAAAAAATGCATTGTTTTCACATACTTTAATTTATTTTAGTAGGTGCTCGAAGTGACCGCCGCCTTTTTCAACACAATATTTAACACATATTCATATTCATACTAAGGCATATTCAATACAAACAACCGGGTTCGATTCCCGAACAGAGTACAGATGTTTTTTAAAATGTATGAATGCATTTTTTCTTGTTATTAAAAACAATGACATGGTTCCTCAGAACAGATCTTCATACGTCTTATAGTTACAGACTTTCCCATACTGACCGATTTGAATGAGACACCCTGTATAATATAATAACTATATAATAACCACTGGTGAGTCCTAAATTGAGATACACTTTGCTATAGTTATATCAAGTGTATCTGAAATGAAATGACAAGGTTTTATTCAATTCAAAGTAGCGCAGAAGCTGCGGTTTAGTGAACGTTACAATTCAAACTAGGGGTACATTTTAAAATGGAGATCATTTTGGAGAAAAAATGGACAAAAATGTCACTCAGCAAACGCAAAATCAGATTAAGATCATTTCTACACTTTGTTAATTTTAGTAATGTGATTGTATAACATATATAAAAAAAACATAGTGACCATATAACAAGGAAAATCATTTCCTTGTAATAATAATG